>JAPMLY010000751.1:0-27500 GCA_026401115.1 Tetraselmis chui
ATGAAGCTCTCCCTAGAGGGGGAAAGGGGCAATTGAATATATATAGTGGATAATAAATAATATACTATTTGGATTCATCATTTGTTTCCAAAGAAAGTATCAACCAGTAAGGCAGAAAGGAACACAAGCACATAAGCAGGAGAGGGAGAGAGATATTTGTGCATAAGTAAGTAATGTAAGTAAGTATTTCTGTATGATTGTTATATAAGTTATGTACATCACAAATAATAGAATTTGGATTCATTTTTTGTTTCCAAAGAAAGTGTCAACCAGTAAAGAAGAATGGAACACAAGCACAGAAGAAGGAGAGGGAGAGACAGATTTCTACAAAAGTAATGTAAGTAAGTATTTCTTCTACTACTGAATTGGAAATATCGATCGGCTATTATTTTATTATATCAAAGCCAACACGTTTCTTATCCCTGAAAATGCGGAAAAACGTTCCGAATAACAGACAGTTAGTAGCCGAAGATATGACGAGCAATGCACGAAATTTTCTGCCGGTACATTTGGTACGTTTTGGTACGTTTCGGTACGTGTCGGTACGTTTTGGTACATTTTGGTACGTTTTGGTACGTTTTGATACGTTTTGGTATGTCGGCATGCCGCGTCGGATTTTTTGATATGAAGCTATCCCTAGAGGGAATATGGCAATAATTATCTAGCAGGCTATACAGATACCCGTACCATGAAATTACCAAATTGAACAAATACCCGGAAATATTTGCACATAAAATAAAATGGAGATGGTAATATTATATGAGATAGCGATTAATGATAGTAAATGCGATGTCTCGATACTTCTCACGCCACTACGCGGTATTGAATGATCTCCTTAGATGCATAGGCGCAGACTCGCGGTGCCGCTCTGCCATCTGCGGCTCTCTGCTCGAATGCCTACCCGTATATGTCGCTATTCCAATTGGTCACCAAGTTGTTACTAGTCCCGGGCCCCCGCGTCATCAATATTGCGTCTATATGAACTTGGAGAAAATAAAAAGTTCATATATCAGGTCAAACACTAAACAGCTGCTATTCCCTCTATCCTGATCCGTTCTGTCTTGATGGTACCATTTCGACCTTGGCCCGTCGCTTAGATGTACTTGGATATTTGTGATGAGACTACCGTAGTGAAGCACGTAATCTGTTTGCCGACTTGTCATCCGCACTCTGCATTCTGCTAAAGAGTCTCGAGAAAATGCTCTGATGCCCACTACGTCGTGTTGCCTCTCCTCTACATATTATCCAGTACCGGAAAGTGACTCGCCGTTGAATCGATTGTTGAGAACTTCGTCCGTGCGCAGCAGGGGCAAGACTCGCGCCGGAGTAGTGTCCAAGCGCGTGCTGACCTGCGAAGCGCTGCCCGTCAAACTTATGGCGCCCTGCAAGACCTCGGTAATAGTAATAATCACGAAACACAGGTAAGGACAGAATTTGAGATCGGGCAGCACCGACAATCTGCAATCGAGTTGCATACAGCATCAACACTCCATAGTACTTTTACGTAGCCTTTAGTTGCTCACAGTGGGTTCCAGCTTTCTCGTATGACAACGGATGGTACCTTTCGATGCAGAAGAAGAAGCGCACCGATATTTTGAAGACGTTTTTTTCCGACTTTGACAAGTCCGTCTACGACGAAATCCTCGCGGAGGACTGCGCCATAAAAAAGGATGTCGACCCCTGCGACCGCGGCTTCGTCCGCTCCAAGGCAGAATGGATGAAACTTTTGTTTGACGTCATCCAGCCCGCCATCCCCGATTTCACGTGGGGCGCGCTGGTCGGGTCTGAGCCGGAATGGGGGGACGTCGACAGGGACGGCTGGTGTGTGTGCAGCATCCAGGTATGCCCCATCAACTTGTAAGAAATTCAGAAACCATGACTGATATCTTAAAATCAGTACAGTTCATAAGGCCATAGTATATATATTTGTCAGCAGTTTGCATGAGCATTCCTTTTTCAAAATTACTCGTTATTGCTTGGTATTACTTACAAAACTATATATAGGAGGGTTAAGTAGCAGCCACGGACAGTAGCGTCATCGTTTATGTAATTATTTTGTAATCATAATGCGCTCGTTTCCCAGGTTTGTGGCCACCACACCGGCACGGCCCTGGAAGTTGGGCAGCTGCCTCCGCTCAGCGCCAGCGGCTCCCACTTCTGCTTCCCCCAGCAGCAGATCAAGTTGAAGATTGACACAGCCAAGTCCCAAGTGACTGAAATCGAGGTAAAGCCCGCCTGCCCTAGTTTCATAACCTCAAAGAACCCTATTTGGGAACGATGTGCCAATTCTGTGTCCAAGCACTTTTCGAAATGTCTCTCGTCAGCACATGTAGCGTCTATTGCCGCATTTAATAATGTCGACGATTTGGAAGCTCACGGAAATCAGCGGACATTATGTCAACGATAGTTCGCGGATTAGTCTTAGGGTTTGTTTAACAGTCTACACTAGCACGCCGCATTTTGCTCACTCTTCATTATTCTCCTCGACCCTTTAGAAAATGGTATTATCATGTCGTCGTGAAAACCCTAACGTGTGAAATGGCGCGCGCAGATGGTTCCCAAGCCGGGGACCAATGTGGTGGCGATGTACCGTGCGTTGGGCGGCAGCATTCCGAAGGATGTGATAGACACGGAGAGGAGCCTGGACGACAACAACCTGTGTGTCAAGGGGGCCGAGGGGCTGGGGCCGCTGTGAGCTGCATCAAGCTCCATGAAATGCGTCACAGCTGGCTTAGGGTTTCTGTGTCGACCCAATAGTACCCCTTTTTCGAGCAAGAGGTCGAGGAGAATAATGTAGAGTGAGGACAATGCGGTGTGCTCGTGTGTGTAGACTGTTGCGTGCCTTTTGGTTCCCTGTTGATTTTAATTCATAGAAAAAATTGCTTTCAGTTTCAAAATCCGACCTCGATTTTGGCTGCAATCAGGATGCAATGATCGGGAGAGCATTCCTGACCGCTTGATAATAAAGGGTTTACGGTTTATGGTTTATGGTTTATGTAGTCTTCCTACCTTTTTGAATTCAAAAGTAATGTCGATGCAATGCAATGCTGGAAGGACAGTCGCATTGGAAGCACTGAACTTCGTGAAATGGAATCTGAAGAAAATAATTGCAGTGCCGCATTGATACATTTTAACACTAATTTAAAGGGGCGGTTTAGGGTTAATTTGTAGGGTTAATTTCCTAGTTGGCGCAATTCAAAGAGCTGATGCGCAATGTCAATAACCAATATGGAGCGGCCCCGGCTACGCGCGCTGATGGTATGTAAAATGCACTCGCGCGCATTAACAGAGGGAAGTTAACACCCTTTTCAGCAAAGGGAGGACGCGACAAGTGTGAAAGCACAGGACTCCTGTGTGGTCAATGTGCAATGATCAAGACATGGAATACTCTGGAACCACAATCAGATGAGAAATTGAGTGAGAAACGAATGTGAGCGAAACGATGTGAAATCAGCTCATTGGCACTCTAGAAATCGGTGCTTCGAAAATTTCACTATTTTGGGCGAATATCGCATGAAAAGCAGAAAATGGACAAATAAAGAACTAAAAATGTCAAAATCAAATGCAACGCTAAAAACATTCATGAACGGCGACAATGATTGGGATCGTCCCAGTCGTATCATGGATGCGCGGATGGAAGGTGGGCCGAGTGATACAAGACATCAGCGGCTTCTTGGACTCATTTGTTTAGAGTTTTAATACAAAAACCTAACAAAACCCTAAAACACATTGTGTGCTGTTCTCCTCACGTTGCACTAACCCACCACCGTCGGATCACAACGACGCTGCGCCACGCCACCAGTCTTTAACAGGGCAATCACCCCTTTCTAACAATACACTACCCGTCATCGCTCTCGCACTCAGTACAGCGCGCCCCCCGAGTGCCCGTACTTGCCCATTTTCGCCTCCACCCACGCCTTCACCGCCGCCGCGCCGTCCTCCACCGCAAACTCCACCGCCTCCGCGCCCTGCCGGCACCCCTGCCCGCGCCCCGTGAACCGGTGCCCGTTGTAAACCCCCACCGATGTCAGCAGAAAGGTGCTGCGCGGACCGTAGACTCGGCTGATCCACTGCTCGTGCTCCTGCCAACAGCCGCGCCCGCTTCGCACGTCAGACGCCTCACCCGGGAGTAAACATGATGAGGGCCTAGGGAAGAGGTAGACTGAGCGACTGCTGCAGATAGAGTTTACGAATGGGATGGCGGTGGTGAGGGGCGTGTGGGGAGTTTTCCTGTTGGGGGTGACTTGGGTCTAACACAATTGTAATAAAGAAATAACATACTATTGCATAAACTTTTGGACAATACTAAATACCAATGCAATAATATCAATATTGACTTAACACGAATTACAAAAAACAGTACTTACCCATCGTTTGTATTACGTGCGCAACATTGTTGTATAATGAAATGGCATTAATAACCACACCAATCATAGTTTTTAAATGTTCATAGCAAAGCGATGTGTGACACTGTGGTTGACGCGACATCCGAGCAATCAGAAAGGGGGCGGCCCATGCGCACCTGGTTGCCGAGGTTGGGAGGGAACAGCGAGCCGAATATGTCTTTGTGTGTGGGAATGTGAACCATCGGGTGCGTCACCAGCTGCACGCTTCGTCGGTCCGTCGGCGCAGCCACGCCAAAGTCGACCTGCCATAGCGGGAAGATTGCAAACGCGGGAAGAAGAGAAACGAAATCGCTCGTCAACGCCAACTCTGATCGCCGTGTACAGTCGATTTCATTGCTTGGAAGCTTTAGAGAGTGTCGAAACGAGCTGTGTTCTCACCTGGGTGGGACTGTTTTTCAGCGCCTCTGTGACCGCGTCGCTCCACAGTTTTTTGTGCGCTCCACCCATTTGCGCGGGCGGCGTGAATTCGGTGTCGTCGTGGGCGGCCAAAAAATAGTCCGCGCCCTTTCGATTGTGCCCCAAACAGCACCAGTGCCCCCATCAGTCAACCAAACGACAGACCTCGCGGAAATTCTCATAGACTTGGCAGACGCTGAGTATATTTCGCTGTTAATCTATTTTTCTGGGACTGTACGACTCGGGGCTTGTGGTGGATTACCTCTTCGTCGGCCACATGAAAGAGGGCGTTCCAAAGAGAGGTAGTCGAGTGAACGGCAGGGAAGCGGAGGAGCTTGACTTGCACCGGACTCGCGGCCACCAGGTCGCCAAGGCGGCGGCCCAGCCGTTCCAGCTTCCCGGCTCGGTCCATGACGCGGTCGCCCACCTCGTAGCCGATGTACACAGTGTACCTGTACTTCGTTGACTAAAACGCCAGACAAAAAGAAATCAACCACATAAGCCCTACGACTTAACCCGAACACCGAAACAAAACTCGCGTGGCAAACCTGTGGCGGATCGCTTCTACAAATGAGCGTGTCTATTAATCCGGGCAGTGCAATAATCGTAAAATAATTCGACCCTCGCAGTGAAATAATTACCTAGTCGGAAATCAGTGTAATATGAGTGGCCCGTAGTTCTTTTTGCCTGTCGTTCTTTGTATTTTTGTAATACTGTGCCTTATGTCTCTCACACTTCCATGGAGGCCCATCGTCGTGACACTTATTTTTCACACACAGACCCCCCCACACACACACACACACACACACACACACAAACACCCAAACACACACACACATACACACACAAACACACACACACACACACAAACACAAACACAAACACAACACACACACACACACACACACACACACACACACACACACACACACACACACACACACACACACACACACTTCCTTTGCTCTCATCATTGTGTGTATTTTATAATTATGGACAGACACCCTGTGTGTCTCACTCTGTATTTTTGTAGTCACACAAATCATGCTCCTGTACCCATCGTAGCGATGCGCAGTAGTTAAAGACGTATCCTAATCCCAATCCCAAATAAGTGCCTGTACACCAAGTCCATCTTTTTTCCAAAAACATAAATCACATTTGTAGTACCAAAACCCAATCGAGCTGATGATAAGTGGACACACACACACACACACACACACACACATAGATTTTAGCAAATTAATGTAGAAGGATAATACACAATTGCATACAGTACAGTGAAGAGCGAGCTCACTTGGCTGTCGATGGTGTTGAGCATTGAGGGCAGTGTGGCGGTCAGGACGGGCAGCTGGTCCGGCGAGTTTATCTGCGTGCCCTTCGTGGTAGCTGGGATGCCGACGGCGATATGGATGGGCGGCTGCGCGGCATACGCAAACTGGGGCGGTGCTTCCGATGCGTACTGCAGCTCTCCCGCCAGCTGTGTCCCGTCTTTCAACAGCAGCTGGCACTGATACCTGCGGGGTCGACAAGACGGCACAGCGAGCACCGCCCACGGTTCGAACACGTGAGCATTGCTGTTTGATAGTGCTCTCCACATATAATAAGCGACACACGGCAAGAAAAAAACAGATATGAAAGACAATGGCCCCCGTCAATACAGCGCTATCAGCAATTTCGCTATCGTTGCTGTGGTGCTACTTGCTGCAAAGCGGCTAAATATTGGTCGCGAAGATGGAAGGGGCGATGTTTCGATAGCGGCAACGCGGCTCGTAAATCATACCGACACGAAGGTTCATATTTTCCGAACAGAAATAACCGTGATGAACCCAAGATAGGCACAATCACCTGTCGACAGCTATTCCGTAAGGCGTCGAAGCTCTAAATAAAATTGTGACTGTGAACAGGCAGCTTCATTCCTCGTCCTACAACAGTTTATATACTGACCGATGAAACGCAAAGCGTCTTTAGCACGCGCAATATCTGTTTGTTCCAAACCCATCACCCGAACGTGGTTAACACTGACATACTCGAGTAGAGGGAGGAGGGCTTCATGATCGAGCAGTGGTGAAAAAGTGTGACTCCGAGACCGCGCCCACGAAACAACATCGGCCCCGCAACCACCATCAACACGAGACTGGTGCGACACGAAATCGCGCAGGCTCCGAAAACTTTCCACAAACAATACGCTCCGGTACCAACACAGGATACAATAATCACTCAGTACCGAAACCAACAAACGTCACGACCACGGTTGCCGTCGGCCACGTTAGCCTTTTTCCCCTCTGGCACAACATCGAGTAGTTTCAAACCTATTCGCACGCAAGAGCATAGCGAACTGGCATTCTCACATATAACACGAATGAGAAGGGGCGACTCCGAAACTACGCGCCCACGTTAAACCAGCGGCCCTCCGTAAGCACTGTATAAACACGAAAACGGCTTCAAACCTTGGCGGGCACGAAGTACTCCGAAACCGTCACACGAGAGAAACCATCGCCGACAGCGATACCAACATCCCCAAATGAAACAAAACCAGTCGTTTCCAAAAACCGAAACTGCTCCTAAGAGAAGCGAAACCGCACACACAAATATGGGCTCCGAAGGCAATCTACAAAACATATGCTCTGAAACCATGGATACAATAAGCACCCTGTACCGATACCAACCAAACGCGACAGCTGAGTTACCCAACTCCACCGAAACCGAAAAGAGAGTCGGGCTAAACACAACAAAAGCGGGCGACAGGCGAGACGATAGGGGAGCGACTGACCTTGCTGTCAGGTGCTCCGACCGCTGCTGCGACGAGCCGCCCTCGTCGAGCCGACCGCCACCACCGCCGTGCCCCAACGCGTCCGGGTCCAAGCTCGCCTCGCCCCTTCCCACCCTCAACGACGTGTCGATTCGCGCGTCCGTCCCCTCGTGGCATAACTCCCCCTCCCCCTCCGCCTCCCACACCCCTCCCACCCCGACCCCCACCCCCTCCACCACACCATCCGCCTCCGTATCATCCAACGCATCATCACCATCCCCGCCCCCACCATTCCCACCGCCCAACATCGCCTCTTCCTCCTCCATCCCCTCCTCCGCTTCACGCCCCACCGGCTGCTCGGCGCAAGGCGCCCCCAGCGCGCACGCCGCCTGCACACAAAACACACACACACACACACACACACACACACACACACACACACACACACACACACACACACACACACACACAGTGTATCAGCCACCTCTTCATAACCACTACGGCAAGACATGCACAACGGTGGTAGTGCAGGCATGAGCGGGCAAGTCTGTCCCGTCCGGCGAGGCCGAACCTGATGAGCCAACTGCCGCGGAATCATTGAACTCTTGGAGGAATAGCCTACCAGCCCCACCTGCCAAGTTCCAGAAGATTAGTCTATGCAGGCCGAATTGACAGCTGATCAGTCGCAGCACGGCGAGCAACCTGATCGGTAAGTGAGTGCCAGTGTGCGCGTAGGAATAAAAAACAGAATATGTGTTTCAGTTGGAGGTTATGCGTATGTGTGTGTGTGTGAGTGTGTGTGTGTGTGTGTGTGTGTGTGTGTGTGTGTGTGTGTGTGTGTGCGTGTGTGTGTGTGTGTGTGTGCGTGTGTGTGTATATGTGCGTCTTTACTAAAGAGAGACAGTGTGATTGTGTGAGGGAAGGACATAGAAAAGATATGCAGTGTACGTGTGTGTAGTTTCGTATAAGCGTTGTGTGCGTGTGTGTGTGTGTGTGCGTATGTGTGTGTGTAAGCTTATGTGTGTGATGTGTGTGTGTAAGCGTCTGTGTATGTATGTGTGTGTGCGAGTGTGTGCGTGTGCGGGTGTGTGTGTGTCCGTGTGAAGGTCATCATGTGCGTGTGTCCGAACGTTTGTGCCTGTGTGTGTGTGTGTGTGTGTGTGTGTGTGTGTGTGTGTGTGTGTGTGTGTGTGTGTGTGTGTGTGTGTTTGTGTGTGTGTGTGCGCGCGCGCGCGCAAGCGTGTGTGTGTGTGTGTGTGTGTGTGTGTGTGTGTGTGTGTGTGTGTGTGTGTGTGTGTGTGTGTGTGTGTGTGCGATAGAGAAAATTCGCAAGACCGTTTCGCAACTGTATAACAGGTAAGGAGAAAGGACGAGCATTACCTGTCGTCGTTGGGCAGCTGATGCAGCCTTATCAGGGCAAACGAAATACGCCCCGTCGCGCATGAGCGCCTTAAACACATGGTCCACCCATCCCTCCAACACCCCTGCCCCAATCCAGCCAGAGTCACAGTCACTCACACTCAAGTCACCATGAGCCACACAACGTATCACGCTGACCTACATAAGAACTACCCCAAATTCTCCACGCTTATGCTGATGACGAGACAATTTGGAAAGAGGGTGAGGAAAGATGATGAGGGAGGAGAGGAGCGCACCCCATGGCTGCAGCAGAAGTGCCGCCTCTTTTGTCTTCACCGCATGGTATAACACAATTGGGTGCCACTCTGTTACGTCGGAAGCCGCTTCGCTAAGCTGCTGCTCCGATGGACCCTCTGCACCTCTACCCTCACTCTCACCTGCTTCCGCCCCTACACCCACAATTTCACCTTCCAACTGGCCCTCCGCTAGCCTCCCTAGCACGCCCTGCTCCAGACTCAGGCTACGCATCGTCATATCGTGTAGCAAATCCCTCAGCGCTCGGGTCACGGGCACCACTGTGACTCCCCGCCATGACAGCAGCTCGCTGGCCTTCTCCTCCGGCAGATCCACTACCCAGGTATCACACCGCCGTTCAGAATCCATAGCACACAATGCCACATAACAGCCAACAATCCAATTTCCAAGTTTCCAATCTCCTCAACATTATCACACCGCAACACTGCCAGCCCTGTCTATGCATGTGAAGGGGTGAGCGAGAGGGAAGCCGAGAGGGTTAAGTCTGAACCTGCTTGATACACTATCAGCTCCAGCTCCGGGTGCCAATAGTGCACGCTGCCCACCAACCTTCGAAGCACCGCCATATCCTCCACATCCACCATCACAGTGATCATCACCGGCAGCTTCCGCGCCACCACGCCCGGTATGGCTCGCCTCCTTGCGTCCCTGAACTCCACTGACGACACCCCACCGACGGGGGCCGTGGCAGGCGGGTGGAGGTGTGGATGGGGGGAACGGTATCGGTCGCCTGGCAGTTGGTTCCTTCCCAACTGTGGTGGGTCATCATCCATCTCCCCACCGCCCATCATATTGCGGACTGCACAGCATGGAACACCAACACCATCACGCTTACCTCACTTATACTCAACCCAGACTCGCCACATGCCCATGCAGACAAGCCAGGGCCTCTTACATGCCGTGTCGTGTGCATTCCTTGGAAAGATTTAGAAATGCCATTTTGAATAAAACGAAAATAAACAAAATATACACAAACGAAAATCACCTACATCGCCAAATTTTCTTGTGTCTCTTGCTGCTCTCGATGTATGTGTGGAAGCATAATCCTACGCCCTGGCATGGCTATACATGATAGAAGGCTTAAGGACGGGGGGGGGGGGGGGGGGGGGGGGGGGGGGAATCGCACCGTTTGTGTAGAATATGAAAATGTTTACGAGAGCAAAAGCCGCAACCATGGCTCGTCCGAGTCGCTTGCTGCGCGTCGTCCCCACGCCCGTCACCGCCGCCGTCACTGCGTTCTGTAGCTCCAGCACCACCATCCTGTCCGCCAGCCGTTCGCCCTTGTCTGCCTCCGCGCTCAGCCCGACCACCCGCATCCCCTCGTCGACCAATATTTGTAATGGTAACAACGCCGCCGATACTCCGCTGTCGAACAAAAACCGAGCTCGAATACACCCACCCCCTGCATAAGTGACGCTGCAGTCTAGCGCTTCCCACGCTACCAGCAACACCTAATGCATCACCCCTATTCGCCTACCGCCCGCATAGAGATCGTCATCGCGCGAGGTCGCACCTTCTACTTGTCTCCCTCTCTCTGCCGCGGCCCGATTACTCATGATGCTGCTATGTCATATCCGAAATAAAGTGAATATTGGGCTACGCCACGGACCAATACAATCCCGTACACACAGAAATTGCGGCACGATATATTCGTCTCCCGCGGTTGTCCGCCCGTTAATATCTCGCACGGATTTTAAATGCCCAATTTATCAGCGCAAGCAATTAATACGATAAAAAACGTTCAGAGTTAAGTAATAAAATAATTTTCCCGTACAGGATGCGATAACGGTATCGGCCGGACAGTGCTGAACCTGTGTGTTCTAGCTCTAGCAGAGAATATCAAAATAAACAAAAGCAGCGCAGTAAGGATATCCGTATATGTCGCTCTACTATTTTAAGAATGTGCTGGTACCTGTGCTCCTGGTACGGGTACATGTAGCCACTTTTTTTCCTTCTGTATTTACAAAGCAGGGGAGGCTCCGTTAGCCAAAAGTGTAGTTCTCTTACATATTTTGCTCGCAAGGGGCCTTGGGCCCGTTACGTACGCTAATTGAGGGAATCGGGAGGGAGGGTTGCGTGAGCTGTGCTCGCGCAAAGGTACAAGGTGGACGACCTATGCTTGTCGGCGCGTCATATAGAGGCAACGCATGCATGTGTTTTACCATTTCGACATGCGTAATCTAGCGGTTAGAACTCGTAACGTCGTGGCAACGCCCGACAAATCTCGCCCCCACTGCAAGTCAAACCTCCACACTACTTACATGACCATTTACAAAGAGGGGGGGGGGGGGTGGGGGGGGGGGGGGGGGGGGGGGGGGGGGGGGGCTCCATTTGCCATGTTGTCGCCATTAGGCGGGTAGTTGATCGTCGTCGGTTGGCCACCCCAGGGTGTTAGCCAGCCGAAAAAGAACCATTGTGATCGTCATGCAAGGACGGTCGGGTCGATGTATTCAAGGACGACGCTCGACTCAGTTGACCAACCGCCGAAGTAATTGATCGTTTGTAGCGTAACTCCGACCATGTAGGCGGCTGTCACTGCTCCCTTGCGTAAGGAGTGCGAGGTCCAATTGGAACCTTATGGGGGGCGCTCTTGAAGGGCCGATGTGACCTCATGGAGCCATCCAATGAGCGTCTTCGCTGTCCGTTTGTCGTGTGTTTCCAATCCGTCGATCGCCAAGCGACATGTCGGGTATTTTCCGCTCGAGAGCTTGCGTCGAATATCATCGAAGAATAATAACATTTGAATCACCTCTATGTGAATCGTGGGCGGAAGGTGACACAGTAGTTTGCGTTGCTCTCATGACACTCCGCGTTGTTCTCTTCTTGTACGGTGGTACATGCGAATACTGTCTTCCTTGGAGGCGACGAGTCCTCGGTCTAGCAGTCTATTCCTTAGCCCCCGTGAGTGAAGAATGAGTACATTATTAACACGGTCGTACACGCCCTTAGGAGTTGTACTTGGTATCGTGTTGGGCTAGTTTGGAGGGTCGCACGTGTAGTGGAATCCGTGAGTTGGAGGCATAGGGCTTGGTCCATGCGTAGGGCTTGGACTACGATGGAGGCTGGCATGTGCACTCGAACTGGCGTGTCGTCAATCGCGACATGTGAGGCGGCAAGTCCGTTTCTCACTGCCGCGACTAGGTCGCCGAGGGCAACTGCTTCGAGATCGTGGTCTTTGAAGAAGCCGTTGACTGCCGACATGTAAGGTTGTAGACTAGATGCCGTGATGGTGCCGAGTTGTCTTACCCACGCGACGTATCGTGCCCTATGAGCCGGTGTAGCCATGAGTGGCGCGAATCTGTGCTCCGCACCGAAGTCGAAGTACCGGCGGATAGTACTGCCGTAAGTTGTTGCTGTGATGGGTGCCCATGCTGCGGAGAGTAAGGCTAGGGTCTTCGCACCGAGTACGTCAAAGCCGGGAATCTTGGTAATGTACGATTTCATCGTTTTGATCCACGGGTTGGTGTTGGCAGTGACGTTTACCATGTACTTGGGCCTTGCTTGTCGGCCGGACTCCCTGTTGGGGATTCTTGGCTCTCGGTGTAGTCTCGTAAAAAGTACCAACGTAGTACTCACCGCTCCCCGTCTTTGGTAGAGCCAAGCCGGGAGTAAATTCGGAATACATTAGCGACCGAGTGAGGACAACATGTCGTACAACGTAGCGCCCGACGTCCGGGTTGGAACAAGTATGGACGTGGCGCGATGATTAGTTTTTTGAGGCCATCTCGGTAAGCGCTTGGTGCCATGCCTTGCCTGTCCATCGGGGAGCGACCATTGTAGTCGCTGCGCCGCTCCGCCGCAGTTTTGGAACGAGGTTGGGTAGGAGGGGCTGGGGGATGTTGTACCAATTGTTTTCCTTGCGCCAGTTGTCGTCTAAGATATGGAGCGCGTCTACCGCTTTGCACGCCGGGTGTCTCCATCCTGCGTTGTATGGTGGTAGTAGGGTGGTGAGCGCCGAAGAGAAGCGATCGAGCGAGTGTCGTCCAAACCTCGCGTCGAGTTCCGCAAAAGTACCGTGTCTAGGTTTAGTCGTCTTTGTCACGGTGTCGACTGAGCTTGTTGGCCCATGCGATGGCTGCCGACTGGATAGAGCGTGCCCGGAGGTTGATGTTGTTCGTGTTGAGTGAGCATCACAGACGTCGTCGTAGATCATCCATCATTACGTGTGACCGCAAGGTTGAGACAGTCAGAATGTGACATACTGCGTTGTTGTCCTCCCACGCCCCGGCTTGTGCGAAGCGCGCTAGCTCGCAGTCAACGAATTCTACTTGGACAGGGGTGGCGTCTATGAACGACACTCCCTTGTTAAATCGTGGGGAATGGCTGTTGTTTTAAAACGGTATCGATACTCCCTCCCGGATCCACTTTAGGGCTTCCGATTTTCTCCCACTCGCGCCAACTCCGTCGCGCGATGTCGCACGTAGTCGGTGACTGGGTCGCAGGGATCGGCGCGGCGGTACACACCATCAGCCATGTGCCTCGGGCTCAAGCTTCTTCTCCTGGCCTGCCTTGTCCTTTTATCTCCTCTCGCGTTACTCCTTGTCTTTGAGCTCCTTGTCCCTGAGGTTCTTGTCCACCCGCGAGGTAGGTCTTTCGGGGTTGCCTCCGCCATCTCTGCCAGGCGTCGGTTTCTTACATGTTTGAGCGGTTTGAGGTTTTGTGACCGCGTGGAGACTAAGTTCGACGCGTTTGTCTTCCATGGTTGCGAGTAATCCGTCGACGCCGTTGGCGCTGCGGTCGGCTGCCTCATTATCGACGAAGATGGAGTAAACGAGGCGCTCGGCGACTCGCTCCGCTTCCGTGAGGGCCTTCTTGCCCTTGAAGCGGCGAGTGTAGGCAAGTCGCGACTACACGGCATGCGTGACAAGCTTGTGTGTCCGAACGGCCGCGTCGTGAACATCCCAAGCGTGCGCTGTTTCCGCTGCAATAGTGGTCGTCGAACCAATCGTTGCCAAAGTTGTTTCGAACGCCGCGTCCGCGACTGCAGAGTAAACGCCATAGCACGCTAGGTGTCGATATTCGTCGCGTGAGGAAATTTGTTTTTCTTCGGTTAGGAACATTTCCGTCTCGTCGTGTCGAGGCGTCCACAGTCCCGGTGTAGGGGCGTTTATTATTGGCGGTAAAATGTAGTTAAATGCTCATGGGAGCAAGTCGATCCAGTCGTGCAGGTCGATGTGCGCGGTCGTAGTCGAATTAGGAGATATATACCTGGCGTACTCGTCCCCGCTCCCACCCTCACATAGGCGTCGGCCGGTATTGACGGAATGTTATGCTTATGGTTAGGGGTTGGCGGCTTCATCAAGTCGCCGTCTACCTTCACGATTAGCTAGTTAACAAGATTATAAAAGTCTTCATGCTGCGATGCATATTATAGTGGCGCCGTGAGGGCTCCGCTATCGTCCCCTATTGGGTACATGTGTTTTTGTAGATTGTCTGCCATAAATACCGTGTGAATTGGTTCGATAGTAGCTACACCGTGTGCTAGTAGAGATCTTTCACATTGTTTGCCTGCTAGAGTCTAGATGCCGTTGCGTGAGTTGTGCTCGCGCAAAGGCAGAAGGTGGAACACCTATGCGTGTCGGCGTGCCATATAGGGGTAACGCCTATCTATGTTCTATAACTGTGACGTGCGTTATCTAGCGGTTATAATTTGCAACGTCGTGGCTACGTCCGATGACCATCTTCGCCCCCATTGTAATTTAAACCTCAATAATGTTAATATGACCATAAACTAGAGACGATGGACACATTTGGTAGCCACATTTTTTCTTATGTTCCCTTTCGACGATGTTAGGGGGATGTGCGGCAAGAATTCTTGTAACGTCTTTCTGCTGCTCTTCATGGTACTTTGGACTCTTGTTATCTTCGCAGTGTTGATGCCGTGGTATGCCTTCCTCTTTCTTAGGCTTGTGGGGTTTCTTCCTCCTTGCCCCTTTTTTATTTGCTTGGTGGTTTCCAGCTCTTTATTTTCTTGTGAGAAGATTTTTCGTATGAATAAGCGATGGTGGACGATGATTTAAATTCTTTATATAAACAAAATTATTGAATTGCGCTAAAAGAAAAAAACTGAATTTTTTCTACAAGGAAAAATCAATGGAAACCAGCAACACAATGATACTAGGAAAAACTTGATGATGGCGATGTTTTGAATGCTAATGCATGCTGCTCTGTGTCACTTGTGTGGTAAAAATGGACGGTACATGATTATCCATAATGACCCAAGGATTATTATAAATTCTTCAGGTTGTCGCAATTTTTACATTAATGTTGCGGATAAGTAGGGTTGTAAGCTGCTCGCCACGACAATGCAAGCGCGGGCAATCCACGCCGTGAAGGGAAGCATGCCGACCGCGTCGCATGTAGTGGAGTAATACCCTCTTAATCACATATGCGACGCATCTTGTTGCCGGTGGTGTCGTAGGTGGTGGGAGCGAAGGAGCATGTGACGAGGCCGACCACTAAGTGGTCTAAGTCCTCCGTGCCGACGAGAGCTCCGACGTGGTGGCACATCGAGGCATGCCGAGGTGTGTGAGCTGCAAGCTCGATCAGTCGGTACTTGATAAGGGCGGTTGTGTTCTTGTCCACTGTAGCCGGCCGTGGATGGGACGAAGTGGCCGGAGATAAAATTAGCACCCCTCTTGTCCGGTAAATCCAGGACGGTAGGATACGCGGAACGCCCTGACGCTCCAACATGACTGCCCTACGAAAATACGTACGCTCCGCGCTTGCCCGGCGGAAAGAATGAATATCGAGTTGGGGGGTAAAAAAATTCGTTGGCGAGCACACTCAAGAGTTAGTACTATTGTTTCGCATGCCAATACGGTGTGATGAATGTGGCCGCGGCGCCAAACTCGCGAAGCTTGCGGACGAGGTTGGTTAGTGGCGGCCATTGCGGGTTGCACCAACTGGTCTCCGAGGCCCATAGCCTCTCTAGTAGATGGAGGCAGTCCACGGCCTAACAGTTTGCGTCGCGCTAGCGGGATTTGCAACGAGGATGCTCGGCGTTGCCCTGCGTGGCGAACTTGCTAATGGAGCGTGGTCCCCATAGCGAATCAAGCTTAATGAAAACGCGGAGGTTGCGTTGCAAGTCGTCCCATCCCGTTTTTCGACTGAGATGTCGGCCCAAACGTTCGTTGTTGAACGGATGTACCGTGGGCGAATGCTCGTGTTGTTAGTGTCGACTAGCTCCCGTAGTTTTCGCAGCTCGCCCATTATACCCGGTGATCGTGACGTGAGGTGGGTAACCGCTGCCACGTTTGCTCAAGCCGATTAGTTGTCTTCGAGTAGGGGTACTTTGTGGTCGCGCAAGAGCGGTAGGAACGACAGGTTCGCGAGTCGCACAACCTTTAACTCCTTCCATGTGGTATGTTGTTGCTGGTCGGGCTGTGGCATAAAACCTCGGGCCGCAAAGTGCTCGTTCATCATTGTTTCCCGGCCGTAACCCACGAGCAGTCGCAGAGTATGTAGGCAGTCTCGGTCGGGAAGAAGATGGAGCGGATGGTGATGCCGGAGGAGACCCGTGTCGACCACATGATGTCTTGGCGCAAATGGTAGGTGAGGTTCGCCCGTCCTCCCCACCCGTCCGAGTAGCGAGTACGTTGCGCAACTCGCGGAGGTAGAGGTGTGATTCGTGGATGGCGAGGTAGAGAGAATATGCCTTACCGGGGAGCACATCGAGCTGTCGGTCGGGCAGCCGCCGGGCGTCTCGGGTAGCGCGTTGCAGTAGGGTCCGTGACAGGCGTGCCATGGCGTGAAATTTCGTGGTGGGGGCTCGGAAGGTGGAGGTGTTGGTGTCGATCTCGATGCCGAGATACTCGCAGATCTGTGCTGGTTCCTAATGTCCTTTTCCGATTGCGCCCTAGTTCAAAGCGGTCGAGGAGGGAAGCAACTCGTGCATGGAGTTGTAGGGCTACCTCTCGGCGGTCGGGAAAAAATCGACCATGTACGGGAGTAGTCGAACGACTCTCCATCGTGAATTGCGCATGTAGCGCATGGATGGCTTGGGTCCCGTCGGAAGCTAGCTCGTAGGTGGGCGGGTAGTGTTCGCCGTGGGGTTCGGGGGTACTTCGTACATGTGCATGGTGAGAACTGAAAAGTTAAACGACAGAAATTATAGTTGCTGCACCTCCATCTCATCGGTGGACCGGCCAACCGGTAGAGTGTCTCGCGGTTGTTCACAGTGAGGAAGTCTCGGTCTTCCTCTTGTATACCTAACAATTAGTAACCGTCGGTGAGGTCGAAGGATACCATCATTTCGCCGACGCGCGGCGGGTTCTTGAGGGTTTTGAAATTTCTCCTAAATTAACTTGTGCCCCTTGCAATACTTGTTCAATTGCTCCATGTCGATGATGAGCCACCATTAATTGTCGCCCGGTCCGGGAACTAAAAACATTATGGAAACCTATATGATGCGTTTGCCGGACTCCAATGCGCCATGATCCATGAATCTGGGGAGCTCGGAGTTTATAAAATCGAGTTGTTGCGGTGCTGCGTCGAGCATGGGGATGCCGTTGTTGAAAGATGGAGATTGTTGGCTGCCAATTAAAGGTATACGCACCCCTCGACGAATCCACCCTAGAACTTGCTCGCTCGCGCCTAATCGTTTCCACTCGGACGCTCTTCTCCGCACGCCGTGACGCAATAAGTCGGAACGGTCGCTGCATGACGTGGCGCGTTGGGTCACACCATCATGCGTTCTTGTTGGGGTTCTTTGGCTTCGGGTACATAGTAGGGTATGCATGGTCTCTTGAATGCGGCTAGGGCTTAGGTTGGGGTCTTGGGGTCGGGTTATTACGGTCGGGGGTAAGACGCTCGGGTGTATGCATGTCCGGTATCTTGCGCACGAAGCCGGCTCATGCCGCTACCCTCGTGCAAGCGAGTAGGCCATAAGGGAACACTCGAGGGTCTTGTCGATGAAGGCTCGGTGTGGGTTGTCGTATTCGGAGGCGGCGACGTCCGGTCGTGGTTTGAGGTAGCTTTCGTAGGCGAGTTGCGCGAAGACGTGGTCCTTATCGCTCGTCTCCCCTCCGCCCTTGCCGTGGTGTATGTAGCGGATGTGGGATAACCGCACACGGGCGGCCTCCTCGAGAACGCTGTGGATGTGATTGCTTTGACGCAGGGTGATAACCGATGCTCTGAAGTCCGGCGAGTCCTTGGATAATCCCGAATGTCTTCCACCGCTGATATGCTCGACATGTTCGCGGAGGCGGCGTATGAAGCGTGACAAGTTGTGGCGCGATATTGTTTGAGCGTGGCGTTGTGCCGACGGGCGGTGAGGTGGCTTTAAGTGTCACATGTGAGCTTTCCGATTAGTGGGCCGTCGCCGAGATAGAGGGGAGGTATAGCTCGAGCCCCGGGGCAATGTAGGGCCCCATAGTACTCAGCACGGACTCAACATGGTACGAAATCATCTAACCATTAAACCCCCAATATTTTATTCACCGATATATGTAGGGATATCACACATAATAATTTATAGCGAAATATAAAAGCGGAAAGTCGAAAGTCGAACGTTAGGATACCCCTTTTCCCCCATGTCCACGTTCATGTAGTGCTTCTTGTAATCGAACTCTCGCATCATACAATGATGGTGGAAGTGATGCTAAAAGCGCGATATGTATGACGATGACGGCCACGGCGTTTTGTGATATATGGCATGCAACGTCTTTATTCTACTCTTCATGGTACTTTGGATTCCTATCTCCGTGACGCTTTGCAGGAGGGCAGTGCTGATGCTCCGGCATGCCTTCCTGTTCCTCGGGCCTAGGTTTTTCCCTCTTCTCTTCTTTTTGCTTGGTGGCTTATTTTGCTGTTTTTTCTTGTTAGAACATTTACGCCCACGGCGTTCTTTAATATGCATCAACTAGGAACCTGCTGTACGTCTTTCTCCTGCGCTTCGTCAGGCTGCTGGTACTTTGGGTTCCTAGTTCCTATCTTTCGCGGATGATGGCCAAGTTCATCTAAGAACCGGCCTTAAACTGTTCCTACTTCCTATCTGCTGCTTTTTCTTGTAAGATGAATATTTTCGTTTTGTGATGATGACATGTGATTGCAAGTCCCCCCCCCCCCCCCCCCCCCCCCCCGTATAACGAGAACAGGTGTGCTGAACCTGGTCAAGGCAGCATCCCAAAGAGTCGGCGGCACGGTAGCGCTGGTCGCCAAGACAATCACGCGCTCCGTAGTCTCGCAAAGTTGAAGCGCGCGACCCGAGCTGAAGCCGGCGGATCAGTCCCGGGCACATATGGCTTCAACCACAGCCAGCCCGGCCAGCAACGCGCACCAATTTGCGCGCACCGTGTTCTTCCTGGCCGTCGCGTTACAGCTGCCGCTCGTGCCGCTGCTTCCCTACGCTGCTGATGGTGAGAGTGTTGACAAGCAAGCCGAGCCGGAATACAGCTCGCCCCTACAGGTCCCGAACCCAGGCCACCCCGTATCCAAACCGATCCCTACTCAGGACTCGACTCGCTTGTCTCGCGAATCGGTGGTGTCGTTTCGCCTTGCGAAATCGCGGCCGTCGCGGGCTGCGATCTGGCTGCTGACCGACTCTCGACTCGCCCGTGCGAAGCGCAGGTGGTGATGGGCGTGATGCTGACACAGGTGGAGTCCAAGGAACCCGTCGCGCTGCTCATGATGGCTGCGCCGGGCGCACTGGTGAGGGAAGCAGCCAACATGGGCGCCTGTGAGGTCACTCCCCTCTCGTATATTTTTCCTTTCAACCCGCCCCATCCAACACCATCCCATCATCCTGTGGAGTAGGCTACATGAAGGCAGAGCAAGTCTATAGCTGGGGCCTTGTAAATTGGGCAGCTAACGCAGAGACACGCCCGCGCGCATGCTGGCGATGATGATGCGACTTTTCATGTGAGTGGCGTTGTTAATGCTTGTGAGGACTGACGGCAGTGCTGCTTGTGGTGGGTGTGGCGCAGCTGGGGCTGGAGGCCTGCGTGCCAGGCACACTGTACGACTGGTCCTCCCTGCCAGAGCACCCTGAGTTTCGGCCTAGCTCACTCCGCCCGCGCATCATTGCCACTTACCCAGACAACGTGCAGACCCTGTTCGCGGGCTGCTTGCTCACCACCGTGTCCGCCCTGCTGTGCCTCTACACCGCCAACAAGCTGGCGGTCCTGGGCGTGGGCATCACGATGTATGTGGTGATGAGCCAGGGGATCAAGCTGTCGCCGTGGACGGGCATCATGCTCTCCTCCGCCCTGTCGGTGGCTGGCTTCTTTGAAGTGGCGCGTAACGCTGCGCCGCCCACGCCAGATGAAGCGCAAGCAGACGGGGCGTCTAAGAAGAAGAAGGCAGCCCACACCAAGAAGGAAGCCAAAAAGGGCAAGTGAGACGGTACACGGCGCGGGTGGGAGGGCATAGGAGGGAGTGCGCGCGCGTGTTTGTGTGTGTGTCGGGGATAGAGAAGTGACATAGAGTAAGGCGAGTGAGATGAGAAGTGAGGGTCCATGCAATGTTGCGGCATTATTTGGCGACGTTCATTGCTACATACCTTAATAACATCACAACTCCCACGCTTTCTCTGCCACCCTCTATCAAAACTACCCCTTACTTCCCCTCTCGCACCCATATCGTCGTGCGGAAATCTTGAAGAACATCTGTTCTCTACTTTTTCGGCGACAACCAAAGAGCGTCGCATGTGTGGCGAATTAGTGAGAAAGTGAGGGCTGGGTGGGTGATCAGCGCTGAACTTTGACGGTCAACCCAACGTGCACTGTGGGTAACACCCATTCTTCTCCCGCAGCGTCCCGCAAGCCCACGCTCAGCTTCAGCCTGCGGGTAGGGCGTCCAGGCCCGTCACGGATGGGAGCATACACCTGAAAATTGAGTATGCCCTTGCGAGGGAAAGTGGATAAATGGCCAGGTGCAACAGACGATGACAGCATATGCCTGTGCGCGTGTGTGTGTGTGTGTGTGTGTGTGTGTGTGTGTGTGTGTTTCTGTATGTACGTGTTGTGCCCTTGCGAGGGAAAGTGTGTGTGTGTGTATGTGAATCTGCGTGTAATTGGTTATTTTTGAATTGGGCGCTCGTACGTAGGAGGTCGATAATGCAATGGTCTGGTCTTCGCTGGTTTGTGGTAAAGTGGCCATGTGCAAAATAGTATGACTGTATGTGTTAGTGTGTCTGTCCGCGCATTCTCTGTATATGTGTGTGTGTGCGTGTGAATCAGTGTGTGTGTGTGTGTGCGTCTTACGCCATGCGGGTGGCTCTGGGAAAGGAAGGTATTCCAGCATTTGTGTTTGTGTTCCCACGCGCATACGTATCTTGACACACATATGTGTGGGTGTGCACGCCTATGTGTTTATAGGAGCAGAGAGAAATGAAGGGGGGTTAGATGTTGGGGCTGGGGCCGCGTGCATACCTGTAGAGACCGGGGTCGAAGCTGCTATGGATGAGAAGGGCAGCGGAGGTGCGGAAGGCGCCGCCCGGCTGCAAAGCCACCTCCACCCCCGCCTGCGCATACACACCCCCCGCCGCCTCCTGCAGCGGCCTGTCCGCAGAAACAGTTGCAAAAAATATGGTCAGCAAATGGGAGAGAGGGAAAGGGAGGAGAGTGTGCACACGTGGTGGTGTCATGGGAGGTTCTGGGTTTACCTCGGAGGCCATAGCTCCTTGCGCGTGTCCTCCGCTTCCGCTGCGCTGGTGGGGCAGAGCTCGGGGAGGAGGAGGAGCGCGAGGGCGGGGGATGATGAGGACGTCGCGGCGGCGGTCAGAGCGCCGCTGAGAGGAATGTTGAGGCCGCTGCCGATCGTCACCTGCAACCGAGTGGGGTCACACGCTCACAGCCATAAACCAACGTCGCTGCTCAGAGCTCACTTCTGCTTCCTTCTAAACAAGTGCTCGTTTCTATCATCTGCATCTTCACCAAGCCATTCGAACAGTATTGGTGAGGCGATTGAGCTTATATCTATTCATTGCTGTAGATGGCGACCCCTCCGTTGTTTGCCCTACCTTTTGTAATGAAACTACTTACGCCTAGTATAATGTGAAGTACTGCAATCTGAGCGAGCCTTGGAGGCTCCTCCGACAGAAAAGAGTGTTCTGACCACCAATCGAGAGCACTTTACACATAACATATCCCAAAAGGTAAGACATTCCGAAAAGCCCCCCCCCCCTCCCCCCCCCCCCCCCCCCCCCCCCCTTGATAGCCCGACTTAAATGTGTGCTTATCACATTTTTGTTTCTTTTTTTCCGTTTATCGTCCGCTCGTTCGTTTACTTTTTGTCTGTCTACTGCATGCCTCTTATTCCCATCCGCAAGTTTTGACGGGTTGTCTGATTGTTCGCTGATTGTATCCCTTTGATGGGTCGGTTGGTCGGCTGCCACACACCCATTCGCCGCCGCATTCCTTCGTATATATACACACCATTCCTTCTACTGTCAAGAAGACCGATCTGTTGGGTTTATTGTGTGCATACACTCAATCACTCCCGTATAATTTATCACAAGGAAGGAACTGACCTCACTGTACGCCTCCTTCATGGGGTCCACCTAATACGAATGCAGGGGTGCGCGGGGTCAGCGCTCTGCGCTTTGGGGGGAATTTGAGCACATTGCGGTGGACGGTGCGAGTCGACGAGGGCAGGTCAAAGGGGGGGGGCGGGGGGGGGGGGGTTACTTTGATCTTGGCGATGGGAGAGGGGGAGAAGAAGAAAGAGGGGGTGGGCGGCCTGTGGAGAAGATCAACAATCAGCATACCTCGATTATGGACTGAAAACACGAACCCGTGATAACCTCTGCCCTTGAGGAAATACATATATCCTGAATAAGTCACAGTGCTACTTCGGAAAGGTGTATCATTCACAACAAAATGCCACTCTGTGTCTGAACTAACTGCGCCTTAAAATGAACCCTAAGCCCGTCAGAGTGTCAACTGCAAAGGTGGTGGATCGGGGCTATCAAGCCACCCTGAATGAACGCCCTGGAACACGAATCCGTAATAAGCAGTACTCTACTCATCAAAGAAAACACACACACACACACACACACACACACACACACACACACACACACACACACACACGCGCGCACGCGCGCGCGCGCGTAGGAGTCCGCCACAAACACAAAATCGGAAAGACATTATAATAGCGTCGACAATGGACGGGCAACAGCGCCCAAGACTGCGTCGTGTGTCATGAAATGAAGGCGAAGGCCGTCAGAGCAGCAACTATAGAAATGAAGGCAAACAGAGCAACGGAAACGTTCAACTCACATAACACCCTGAACAACCTCAATGATTTCTATGGTGTCATGAAACCCAACGCAACACGGATCCCGTGATAAGCCTCAGTCCTCAGAAACACATGCACAGGAATACAGGAGGCCTGACTCTTTCTGAGCAATAACTGGGAAAGGCGCATCATTCACAACACAAACGCAGAAACGATCAAGACCGCACCGTCATCCTGGTAACTGAGAAATCCGTCAGAGGTGCAGTTCCACAGAAATATAATCAGAGTCACGAAAAGACATTAATCATTACGAAACCCGAATTTGGGGCTATATCGGTTTTAAATATGGATAAAGCATCAAATGCTCATCAAGGCAACCCATACATTAAGGTACGGTGCTGTTCACACGCCAGAGCTGAGGTGAGGTACCTGCAGACGAGGAGCTCCTGCGCAAGGTGCCGCCTCAGCCACTCGCACTGCTCCGCCAGCGGAGGCGACGTCCTTGGGGAAGCCTCCATCCGTCGCAGTACCTCCTCACCCAACGCACTCGCTCGTTCCGAAAAGCGCGACAACGCGACAAAGCCCGCACGTCCACAGCCCCGCGTCCGCCCGGCCTCGGACGCAGCCCGGCACGCGCCCAGCCGAGCCACCTCCTCCGTCAGAGAAGAGGCAGCCGCGTGGTTGTGGTTGGTGGAGGGGCGTGTGGAGGGCGCCGCGGGTGACTCAGCGGCGGCGCAGGCGGCGGAGAGGGCGGCGCATACGGTGGATTGGCAGCACAGCAGCAGCGTCGTCCCCACATCGGCGCCAAAGCAGCCCTGAGAGAAGACCAAACGACAGTCACCCACTGCGTCATGCATAGGTTTCCATTTGTTTTGTAAATATATAGACCCACATACAAATATTTCCCTCGAAAACAGTATGTAGAAATAGTAATACTGTGCAGTATAGTACGGTACGGGTGAAATCGTGACGATTAAATAAGAATATTGTACATAGGTAATGGTATATATGTAAGACTTTCGGTGTATTGCTTGTTATAGACGGATCAAAAGGGAATTAAATAGTACGTTTTGCAAAATGCACAGAATACAAAATTTTCTACCCGTACAGTAAACGACTGCGTCATGGGTCACATTTTTCCATTATAAAAAAAAAAAAAAAAAAAAAAAAAAAAGTGTTTCGTGCGCGACCCTCAAATCACGGACAAATATACTGTTAAGACACCTGTACTGGTACGATATTTTTAATATCAGTACTTAAATGCTTTACATTGACGGATCAAAAGGGCATGACATAGTACGTTAAAAATCAGGAAAAACGGATTATAATGCTTAGGTACTTGGCTATATAAAAATCAAAGAAAATAAAAATTAAAACCAAGAAAAGCGTTCAGTACTTATCAGCAGCGTTGTTTGATTTCAATACAAATTAGAAGAGACTTTGCACCAAATGTACCCGTATCAAGAAGGGTAGTTTGCTTCCGGGACCAGTTGCTGTGGGTACCGACTACCGACCTGTCGGAGCGTCCGAAAGTCGGACGAGAGGTGTGCGAGAGAGGCGGCGAGCTGTTGCAGCTGCGCCGCGAGCGCCCCGGTGGCTTCATCGGAGGGGTAGTCGCCCGCCAGCGGAAAGAGGTCAGGTAGGCCGGAGAGCGCCTGCGCGGCGGCGTCCAGGGCGCGCTGGCGAAGGAGAAGGTAGTGTCGAGGAAAGCGGAAAGCATCGCCGCCGCACGCGGCGGAGGCGAGGTGACTGCTGGCCTGTGGAGAAAAAAAGAAAAGAAAGGGAACTGCTTAAATATGGCATGCTTGGCTCAATTTCCAACTGAATTGTGCACACATTAGAATGTATGATAGATAGATACTATCAATGTAATAGTAAAATATATGATAGATAAGATATATTAGAAGTTATATGGTTTGATAGGCAATATATAATAGTGAAATAGAAAATGTATGACATAAAATATACGATAGTAAAAAATATCAGAAAGGAAGGAAGGAAAGCAAAAAGAATCACATCGCAAAACCTCAAACTGCCCATTGCCAAATAGCAACAGACAGTCCAACAACGTGCAACAGGGAAAATTTTACATATTCTGGAGTCCATACGTTGTTTCGGTTCATTCAGCGGCGAAATACATTTTTAAAATGTCAATGGACGAAAATGTATTTTGACTACAATTTAGAAGCGGCATAACAAACAACCGAGTCGACATACAACATCCGAATATGCTCGGTTGTGGCACACCATGCCCCGCAAAATAAGACAGTCCAACAGATAACGGATTCAGAAATCATTTGCTTTGTTGCAAGTTGTACGCGGTAATTTGGTAATGAGAGACTCAATTTATCTTCAGCAGACCAGTAAAGGGAACATTGAATGTGCTCTGAGAATGCGACACATCAAAATTTAGACTCGATTTCTTGTTGACAAAGCAAAGTGACATAGCTTCAAAGCCCGATTGCGGCGTTTCGACACAAACCAGTAAAACCAAACGTTTATAGTGAAGCAGGAAAAAGCAATGATAACGCGTGCATTCAATCTTTTTGCAATTCGTTCGGGTCATTTCACAACACAGAGGAGCTCGACAAACCAAATTGCGATACACTCTTTGCGACACCTTTCTATAGTTGGGGCACAACATGCGCCGCCGCAAAGAGTTGCTTCAGCGCGCACTGAGAAAGGAGCGCACCTGGCGAAGCGATGACATGGCTGAGAAAGCGGAGGCGCTGAGTTTGGACGCGCGCGCCGTGTCAGCGAGCAGAACCTCCGCGGGACCTGTGCATGCAAGGGTGACCCAAAGGGTATTAAGCAAAGTTCAATGAGGGAACCCACTTCTCGCACGATTCATCCGTTCATCTGCGTTTCGGCTTGGTTAGGATTTGTTAGAGGGTTTAGGCGGCTGAGAGTCAGAGAGGAGGAGAGCACAGGTGGAGTGCGTTGTGTTGGCTGTGCGGTGAGGGCTGACCTGCGGTCGCCACCGCTGCTCCCCACGACTCCTCCGCGTCGGCGATCACGGCGAGCGCGTGAAGCCACGAGTCGAACTGCGGCGGCAGCGCGGCAGCGTCGCGGAGCGCAGGGAACAGCCACGCTGGCGCTTGGAACAGCCCCTCGCACATCGCCACCCGAGCAACCTGACGTAATGGCGCAACAAACGAAGAGTGAACCCAAAAGATAAAGGCAGAGCACTCGAGCGACGGTTGCCTCCCCTTTTTGGGCCATTTACTTATTTTCATTGTAATTAAGATAAACTGGTAATTGTAAGTAAACATTCGGTGATGATGAGTTTGCGAATCAACTCGTAATTTTATTAATCAAGGGGCGGCAGTACCGAGGTACCTGATAGGTCTCCCATTTCATGTTGGCTTTCAGCAGGGGCTGGCAGAGCTCTCTGTGGGTCAACAGCGCGGCAGCATTGAGACGAAGTAAAAAACAGTCGCTGCGTCGGCGGTACCCCAAAAAGGGGGCTTTCACAACGAGAACAGGGGTTTTAGGGTTTAACACAGTCGGGTAATAACTTTAATCTGATGGTTTTACAAAAACGATCTTTTGGGCCATTTAGATTATGTGAGGCAACCGAGTTTCTCTTTCTGTTTGATTGGCGGAGTTGGTGGTTCTTTCTAGGGCGAAAAAATAAATAACAAATAGAAATATTGGCTCACACTGCACTGCTTGCAAAGGTGGCGGGGTACAGTTGGTAGGGTTTTCATGTGGCTTGCTGTTGTCTTGGCCACATTAACCAGGGTTTGAAGGGTTCATAGTTTAGGGTTTACAGATAGCAAATAACGAACGAAATTAGGCCTTTTGGGTGATGTACATTTTGGTTTCCTCGAACTCACCAGTCGTGTGTTGTCAAAAAAGAAAAAAGGGTACGGGTACGATTTTAAAATGTATGCCATTTGAGGGTGCAATGCGATTTAGAGGGTACCATGCTGGTTTGTAAGTGTTACATAGACTTGAGGACAGGGAAACAGGAAGGGGGGGGGGGGGGGGGGGGTTAAGGGAAAGAGTGACAAGGAAAGGCATCGAAATTGAAGCACTGCAATTGAATTGGTACAACTGTTTTGGGGTTCCAAAATATTGTATTTTTAGAG
>JAPMLY010000751.1:32500-80000 GCA_026401115.1 Tetraselmis chui
TGTGTGTGTGTGTGTGTGTGTGTGTGTGTGTGTGTGTGTGTGTGTGTGTGTGTGTGTTTGTGTGTGCGTAGGATTGTGTGAGTGTGAGTATGTGTGCATGTTTTTGAGCATGCGTGTGTGTGTGTGTGTGCGAGTGTGTCTGTGTCTACGTGCGTGTGTGACTGAGTGTGCGTTAGTGTTTGCGCGTCCGTGCGTGCGTCTGTGTGTGTGTGTGTGTGTGTGACTGAGTGTGTGTGTGTGTGTGTGCGTGTGTGCGCGCGCGCGCGTTCGCGCGTGTGTGTATGTGCGTGTGTGACTGTGAATAGGAGTGTGTGAATGTGTGCAAGCTTGCACCCGTAGGTGTAGGTGGGTATATGTGAGTGTGGATATGTTTGCTTGCCTCTGAACATGTTTGTGTGTGTGTGTGTGTGTGTGTGTGTGTGCAAGTTTGTATTCGCAAAAGTGTTTGAGTGTGGGTGTGCCTACTTGTCTTTGCAGACTTGTTTGCATGTGTTTGTATGTGTGTGTGATCGCGTGTGCGCGTAGGTGTTCTTGAATGTGGGTGTATGTGAGCATGCCGGTGTGTCTAGGTGTGTATGTGTGTGTGCGTGTGTGCATATGTGTAGGTGTGTGTGTGTTTGTGTGTGTGTGTGTGTGTTTGTGTGTGTGTCTGTGCGTGTGTGTGTGTTTCTTTGTATCTGTGCGTGCGCTTGCCTTCCCAAGGTTTGAGGTTTGGGATGCGCCACTCCCCTAATCGCGGGTATGCAGGAATCTAAATAAAAGAGGACGATCCCCTCACCTGCGCAGAGTGAGCGAGCTCAGATGTGTGCGCCATGGTTGAGAGCAGCCTGAGGCAGCGGACACGCGCGCCTTTGGAAGTGGCCATAGCACCTGCAATGTCAAGCGCGGTAGGGAGCGCAGCGGCCGCAAATTCTGCGCTCATTGCAGCCAATGCCAATGCTGCCTCGGACGCAGCGGACTGCTCCTCCTCGTTGGTACTGCAGAGCGACTCCAGAACCTAAGGTCATGAGGAGAGGGGGGCAGGGGTGAACAGAAGAATGCATACGGCTCTATTATGCACTCAAATAAACAAATGGATTTACAATTAGGAGAGCCAAAAATATTCCAACCGGCATTCATACGCATAACTGTTTAATGGAATATAAAGAAGCAAAGGAAGGTAGGTTGGATTCTGCCGCTGCTGCTACTGCTGCTGTTGATATTGTAGGTTTCATTTTCTAATCATTTCTGACGTTGAGTCAATTTCATTGTAATCAGTTTATACTGCTTGTCCGCCGAGGCCAGGTACAGCGAGCGGCGGTGGAGGGAGGTGGCGCGAGGTGGTTATACCTTGTGGTGCACCTGCAGGTGGGCGTGCACCAGTGGGGCGAGGGCACCGAGTAGGCGCAGCGCCATCACGCGCGTGGCGACGTCGGTGCTCGAGTGCAGCAGCATCCCGCGGCTGACGTACATTGGCGAGTTCGTGAGCGACGCTAACCGAGTGCGGCCCAGACTCTGTAGCATGCACCGATATCCACCTCGATCTTTCGACATTATTATACGCAAGGGATATACACAGGCATGGCAGAGGGGAGGGTTAACGAGACGGCCTCACGTTTAGCACCCATAGCGTGGAGATGCGCGCCGGGCCTGGGCAGGTGCTGCTCGCAAAATGATCCACCAAGCGAAGTAGTACGTTATTTAGCACAACGTCCTCCTACCCGAACGCGTCACAACATGGCGAACGGCCAAACCATCAGCCCACACTAGCGCGGATGAGAGCGGATTGACTAAACCGCACGGGCGTTGCCGTTCAGCACTATGGCAGCCAAAGGAAGGGGAAAGGAGGGGAGTGGTGAGAGTAGGCACGCAAGCTACAGACCTGGACGCGGTCCAAAGCTGACGGCAACGCGACAATCGCTTCGGCCTGCACCGCGGCGGAAGGACTCCGCAACGACCGCTCCAGTGCCGGGAAGTTGAGTTCCGACGCTTCCGCCATCTCGTAGTGATCAGGCGTGTGGGTGGCTGTGTATCATAACCCACACGCACGATAGCCCCCCTTACCGTTCTTGGATATTCAGTGAAGACCAACCACACAGGCTCTTGTTCAGGCGGGGCACAGACATCGCTACCCCATATTATATCGTCGCTCCTCTCACAGTAGGAATTAGCGAAACATCGCCAATCCGTACACTCGTGCCATAAAATCCGTTAATTACTGCTAGTGAAATATATACAGGGCTTTTCGAGTAGGGCGGGGATGCTTATCGTGTAGGGTTTCCATGGTTAATAAATGTACTTTTGCGGACCGAAACTTATGTTGGCGGTGAAGTAAAGGGGGAAGCGGGGCACGTCCCAGCTACTATCCGACATATTAGGGATTGCGGCCAAGCCCCGATTTTTGGGCTTACCTTGATTCGGGCGACCCTGAGTTTGGATTTTCCGCACTTTGGCTACTTGTGAATACTTCCGCCGGAAACGGCGACACAACATGCGGTTTTTATGATCCCAACATGTTGTCCGCAAACATGGGAGCACGTGGGTGTGACGGGACGTGCCGTTTAGATGCTTGGCATGGGTGGGATTGGGGCCGGGAAACCATAACTTGGGAGACTTTAAAACCCTTACTAACGTTGCCGTGCGGTGTCCGATTGAAGCAAGCTAAGGTTCTAAAGGAAGCCCTTGCCTAAATAATTCAAAATCCCATATTAGTTCATGCATGTCAATCGGGTTTTGCGTCAAATCCGCCATCGGATGTCGTCTAGGCCTTCGTACAACCCACTAAAGTTTTTAGGGTTTCAAAATCTGCCATATTCGCGCGGGGCTAGCAACCCATGGACAAGTGGTACCCGCACATTCGCTTCGCCAATACGCTCAATAATCATCGCCCTATATTTCATGTATTCACGGCGTTGCGCATTTCATGCCCCATGATGGCATGGTGCCGTGCCACTTGCCGCCGGCCAATTAAAGCATGTGCTATGGTACTTTGAAAGTTCCCCGCCATTTTAATCCGCCCGATGACGCGCAACCTTCAAATGCCAACGATTCGCGCGCTAGGATGCTTGCATTGTAAGTTAACTGCCCCTCAAGCCCAATAGAGGTCCTTAGCCCGTGCTCCGTGGTTGTATTTCCGGGCACGTAGCAAGAAAACCTAATGCACCCGACACGCCATTTTCGGTGTCGGTGCTGTTAGGCGGCCGGGCGCAACTCAATCGACGGATACTGTTGAAATTGTGGAAACATGCCGAGAACCCATTGTTGAGTTGTCTCCATGCTTGTCGCGACACTACGTGCACCAGAGCTACGCATAATATAGGCGTGTATAATAACCCGCACATGCACGAATTCCGGCCCGCAAAATATAGGCCGAAAATAACCCAACGTGTGTGCTCACGGTAATGGGGACGTAACGATAGGGGTGTCCATGTCAGTGATCAGCGCGCCGCGGTGCTTTTCTCGCAAATCATCATTCTACCCCCCAATTGAGTTGCCTGCCCATCGCGGCAATGCGTGGCGGTAAATCAAATACGGGCCGTTAGTAACGGACTTTATGGGAGGAGTGTACAAACCCGTTGCTAATCCTTGACCTAATATAGTCGGAACAACTACCACGTACCTCTCATCTTATTACGCGGATGGTGGCAAGGTTAACGTAAGAACCGGACTTAGAGTCGCTATATGTACATGTACCTTAAGTTAATGTAGTTGCTATTCGCTGCTACCTAGTGATGCCGCATCAACCAAAGATCAATGGTCTCATTTTGTTTCCTAATTTGCGCCCCGCTCGGGATACGGGACATGCAAGTACATGTAAACCCGCACCGGCACCCTCTAAGGGCGGCGTCTTTTAAGCTCGTAGAAAGTTGAAGCAAACCTTATCAAACTAATCTTAGATCATGATCCCGGCTAATAAGCGACGCTCGTGTGAATTCATGACGTATCATTGCACGAGAGCCGTACCGTACGGTGCTAACCCCACTTTCAGGCAAGTGTAGTTGGAGTTTCACCAACTACAAACCTCCCAATGACATGCAACCAAGCATGGGTGCATTCCCGACACAGACCAAGAAAGATTTGCCCCACCCGGCGCCCACCGGTTGTGCAGCGGCGGCGGCCCGGCGGGGGTTGCGCTCGCACGTCCGTCGGTATCTACCTCTACCTACACGCGATGGGCGTTGGCAAACCTCATGCCGCGCCACGCTTGGCATGGTACGCGGCTGAACCAAGTACCGATAACTGCGCGATTCGCGGAATTAGCAAATATCGGGAAGCCGTGTACAAAGGGTTTTGGAAAATCATAACATTCGTACACCATCACTTAGATCTCCCGCTCGGCCCGTCCGATAAGCTTTTTCGCTACTAGATACTACGATGAGTAAGGATTAGTAATGCGCCCCCCCTCCCTTGATAAAATCACATGTAATTTCAGTGATGCAAAAGGTTCCACATAATTACGGATGTAATACTTCGTGACCGCGCGGTCGCCTCGTGTGGCCCCACAGGCGGGTCCGGAGTTTAGGGTATGTATCCTATACCTAAAGCCCTAACCCGAAAACCTGAAACACCATCCGACTCTTGTAATTACACATGTAATTACAACAAAACACATGCTTCTATAATTACATGGAGGGCGCATTACTCATCATATACTGAGTACTCCTCGTGTACCGTTCCATTTGTGGGGATGGATTGCATCTATGACATTTTCTAGCGAGGAGGGTGCGGACGGATCAGCGGCGGGTTGAGGATACTAGAGTTGGTGGCGGACAACCATGACTCAGCGCTAGGGAAGGACGCTTGCTACAAGTCAAACGGCTTGTTGACGTCCAGCTAACCCAAGGAAGGGCAGCACCGCAGCAGCAACAACAAGAAGGAGCGGCGAGATCTAGCGGCGGGGTTATCCTCAGATAAACCGCCGCCGGAAAACTGTGTGCGGAGGGTTTGAATAATTTCCCCACCCCCGCGGCCTTTTGGATCAAAAAATGGTGACCATGCCTTACCCCACCGCTACCCATTATCGACTTGCACACAAATCATTATTATCGAGTGCAAGCCCGGGATGGCGCGGAGGCCGGCACTCAAAACAAACGTGCTCGATGGACGCGCGATCCGTGGGTGGAGGGTACGACCGCTAGCTAGTTTTGAGACGGGTACCCGGTTACCTGACAAAAAAGCCGAAGAAATGGCCGGGAAAACTTTTCAGCGCGGCGGCATGAGCATTACACTGTTCCGTGTGGTATTCTTGCCCCCCCCCCCCCCCCCCCCCCCGCGAACCTGCCGTCGAGGTGACAAGGGACCTCGACTAGGAGGAAAGTCGCGACGAGAGGAGCGCTACGACCTTGGGGCGGGGCTTACTGGATGCAACGGCGGGATCGACAAGCGATCGCGTGAGGAGGGGTTTTTCGCCAGCCTTTCCCCTCATGTCTCTGGCAAGACCGAAGTCACGCGGGAGATGATTTGGATGGCCCGTGCCCCTCTCGAACGCCGATCGGCCTAGGCTGGGCGGCACCCCAGTTCGGTGGGAGTGGTGCATCGTGAAAATCGAGCAACAGTTTTATTTTGCGTTGCTTGACAAGTAGCTCTAGTGTTGTATATTTAATTTTTTTGATTACAAAATTGCTAATGCTGTTAGTGCTTAGGCGAGGGGGCTATGGCAATTACTGCGGTTGCCTGCAGTTCTTAAACATTTGAGGAACGTCGGCACACATAGCATATAGGTGTGTCGATAGGTGCACATGGTCGAAGAGTACCCGGCCCATTCTTTGCTCCCAAGTGTCATAAATGGCTGAGCAAGTGATGGCCGTTAGACAACAGCCGGTCCAAGTAGCGGGTATTGTTGTAAATTATATTTATCTTCATAATTAAAAACCCTGTGTACATAGTTTTCCCGGCGCATATATACCGCGCGGTTCGCCCCGCATAGCATCCTACCGTACCGTGATCGGCACGGCCATAGTGTTACCGACGTCCACCACGAAAAACTATGTCTAATAGCAAGCGAGCGCACATTCCTCCGACCGGGGCTGCCGCCTCGGCGCCGCCGGCGGGCGCCCGAGATATTGGCTACAGCCCCCAAAAGGGGAGTATTGTATGAGGGGTATGGTATCGTATCTTGAAAAGTAGTATCGGACGGACCAAGCGGGAGATCTTAGCGCTTAACAATACACCTTTTATTTGTAACGTCCGTCCGTATAACTCACCGCCCCCGATAACGAATTGTTATCAAGCGGATCGCAGTTATCGACTTGCCACGCCTAGCCGACTATAATTCCAAGCCTGGCATGGCTGAATGCTTACAATCGCCCAACATGAGGTGAGGTGAGCAAGTGCGGCGGCTATATACGACTGCAAGCTATGACGCCTAGTATGGGGCCTAGTATGAGTACTTCATTGGTTAACAAATATTGCAGAATAGGACATGTAGATCACGTTTTGATTTATCAGCGTTTTGCTGGTGGTGTGAATTCCTTTCAATTTTAGTTAAAATATAAGCAAGTGAGTGAGTGAGTGTGTGTGTGTGTGTGTGTGTGAGTGTGTGTGTGTGTGTGTGTGTGTGTGTGTGTGTGTGTGTGTGTGTGTGTGTGTATGTGTTTGTGTTGGGGGGGCTCGGGGGGTTGGTGGGGGCTCGGGTGCTCGGATAAGCAAGCGGGAGGACAAATGTGTGTGGGGGGGGTGTGGGTACGGCGTGTATTTGTATGCTTGTGTGTGTGTGTGTGTGTGTGTGTGTGTGTGTGTGTGTGTGTGTGTGTGTGTGTGTGTCGCAGCTAACATGTCGTTGGCTGGCTGTTTAGCAAGTGGGAAGCGTTGAATCATTCGTGAAAATGCTCGCAGTCATGCAGTAAAACTACAGTGGAACAAACGCGACGGGGAGTGAAGGGACTGTTTTTAGCATGTAATTTTCTTGTCTCCACCCGCAACTGTGCCGGGCTTGTATGAAATCCCGGCTAGCATCTATCCCTTGACCAACCTCGTTGCTAATTCGATTGTCCCGCGGCCAATCGGCGCGTCGTGGGCAAACTTGGACCTCGGAACGTCAACCGACCTCGGTCACCTGTCTCGGAACAGCAATGGTAATGACTTGTGTCTGTTTGAACACGACTTTAATGTTGAAGTGGCCATCAATCCATATCACGATGATATTCAGAAGGGCAAGGTATATGTCCTATGAAATTGTGCGGCGGCGTCCCCGGAGTGGGGTGCGCTGGCATGCCCGTCGGCATCCCCTTACCTCCCCGTGGTAGGCGCTGGAAACCCCGTAGTCGTGCCAAGCTTGGCACGGTAGGGAGCTAAGAGGGCCGGCACTGCGATCCATGCATAGAAGCCATGTATAGGGGGCTTATCAATAAAACTAATTCATGATCGCTACCGGCGCCAAGATCTTCCCCTCGGACCGTCCGATATATTTATTCAAGGCTAGATAATACTAGGATACCGTCCCATTTGGAGTGTCATGTATCTAAAAGAGCGTGTGGAGGCGAGGAGGGTACGGACGGATCACACGCGGTGATTGCTGCGGTTGCTTACAGTATTTCAACCTCCGAGGAACGTCGGCACATATTGCAAATATGTGTCAATAGGTGTACATAGTCGAAAAGTACCCGGCCCAATCGTTCTTTTGAGTGTGATAGATTAAGGCTGGGGATCAAGTGAACTTTGTCGATGTTGATGGTAGTGATTTCTTGAAACGTCGATGTTGATGGTATTGATTTCTTGGATTGTCGATGTTGATAGTGATGATGTTTTGGGATGCGGACATCGATGACACATTAGACCGATGTCATCGCCAATGTATCGATATTGGGGGCGATATATCAACACATCGGGCTTCGACAATTGACATTTTCTAATGTTTTTCTAATGTTTCGGCATAGACATTATCATTGTTGCCCTCATGTTGATGTCGATGTCACAACGTGGCATATCGATGGCACCATCATCGGTTGATGACAACAATATCGACAATGCATCGATGGCTAATCCCTAACTTTATCCTAGATGGCAGAGTATTGATGGCCGTTAGACAACATTCGGTCATCAAATTGTAGATATTGCTATAATACAATTTCATTTTCAATTTCGTGCAGTCAACGTAAGACCATGATTGTACCTACAACACCTATGCCCTCCCCCGGTAAACAAGATTACTAGGCTGTTTTCGGTCTTCAAGCCTCTTGAAGTATCGAGTTGAGCATTGCGGCGTAGGCAGTCTCCTTTCGAGACCATGTGTCCCGTCCAGTATGTCGTCGCTCCTCTTCAACGCAACACCGGGATTTCTCCCAAGCCGGTGTCGCAGCCAATATGCCGTCGACTGGCTGTTCAACATATTATGGGAAGCGTTCAATCGTGAAAATGCACGTAGCTATGTTATCGAACTACAATGGAACAATCGCTACGGGATTGAAGGGACTAACGTTTAAATGGTCGTATTGGTAATATAGAGGTTTGAATTACATGGCTAGAATTACGAAGTAACACGCGTTACCTCCGACGTTACAAGCGTTACCTCCGACGCTACATCTCCCCTAACGGTTCAAGCGCCCACGCGCGCACGGACAGTAAAATGTCCGCACACTATATAACGCACCAACGATTGTGTGTCCACCTTATGCCCTTTGCGAGAGCTATCGCTCACGCAAATGGCATCGTGGCTCTTGCTAGCCACGCAAGGTGTTGATCACTTGAGTCTCCTGCACGACGCACGAAAACACACTCCCTTAGTTCAAATGGCAGACCGCATGGTATTGTCTCCCGACCTCTACCCCGTTGCGCCCGGTGACGCGCCCGAACATCAGCCATACCATATGCAATTGCTGACAAAGATTGTACAACATTTATCAGCTCAGGTCGAAACTCTATCCGTCGCAGCCGCGCCAACAAAAACACTACTTCAGCCATCCCCACAGCCGATTCCGACAGAGAAGCGGGTGGACGACTCGAGCTCGACGCTCTACCAACTGATAGTACAAACACCCCTCTAGAGTACATCGACCCTAGAGAGTGGTCAGACTTCGCGTAATCACTAGTCGACGCGGCGCTACGTACACATCAAGCAGTGGCCTCAGATGGGGAAGCGCGACTCACCTACATCAGGCGCTTGAAGGCGAAGAAAATCCTCACCGGCGAAGAACGCGTCGCGGAGCGTCTCGTCTACACACGTTGCTTTGACACAGTCGCCTCCGACCCTGGAGGCAGAGTCGTCGACGGACTCTTGTCAGCCCTTCAGGGCAAGCGACTCGAAGTCAACATCACAGCAGTTGCAAAAGCGCAAGCAGCTGCACAGTTCAAGGCCGACAAGCCTAGACTAGACAGACCGGACATGCCGAACGACAAACCGGACAAGCCGGACAAACACAAGGCCAAGCCTAAGGACCACACGGGCGGTCGCCCCCTCCCCTCTACCGACAAGGCACACAAGAAGACCGAGGCCGACAAGGAGGAATGACGGGGTGACCCGCAGCGCCGATTTCTGCACACCAGATTCAAACTACATGCGTCATCACATGCGGCGAAACTGGCAAGCCTGGAAAGATATCGGCGCTAGCGGTCAAGTCTTGAGGTGGATCCGGGAGGGCGTTACTATTCCCTTCCTAAACAACCGACCCCCATCTCCGTTCAACCAAGGCATCTCACTACTAGACGCTACCCCCGAGCAACTCACCTTCGTCGAGGCCGAGCTCGCGCGCTTCGTGGAGACGGGAGCTTTGGAACGCACCACCTGCAACAAATACGTATCCAGATTGTTCTTTGTCGCCAAGCCCGGCAACAATCAGTGGCGATTTATCGTCGACCTACGACACTTGAACAACTTCTGCGTCAGAAAGCGACTACGGATGGAGTCCTAGCTAGGCGTTCGCCATCACACGCGGAAGGGCGACTACATGCTCTCCTTTGACCTCAAGGACGGGTTCTACGCGCAAGGCATCGTGCCAGAGCAGCGCGACTTCCTAACAGTAAACGTGCGCGGCCAATTGTACCGACTAGCTGGCCTACCGATGGGTTGGTCGCTCAGCCCTCACCACTTTTGCGCGTTTACGGACATATTCGTACGACACCTCCGACAACCCGACCCCGGTGGGTTTACGACACACCAAGAGAGGCCTACACAGCTTGACAGCGACAGACCAAGCAAGCGCTTCCTACGACACACGCGGTGGCGCGGAGCAAAAATCTTACCTTACGTGGATGACTTCCTCCTCTTCGCCGCCACTCGTGCGCTCGCTCTGACGCTCCGTCAGCGCGCCGACCGCCTCCTCACCAATCTCGGCCTTCTCCGCCACCCCTCCAAAGGTTTTTGGGAGCCGACGCAATACGGCCACCACATGGGCATCGACATCGACTCAGCTACATGTTACTTCTTCGCCCGAGCGGAAAAGCTTCAGAAGCTCGCCAAACAAGCTCGACACCTATTGCAACGCGCAACAAGAAACAACATATGGCTCCATGTCAAGGAACTCCAATCATTTGTTGGTCAGGCGCAGTACCTTTCTCTTGCTATTTTGGCGGCAAGATTCTTCCTGCGCGAACTCCACTCCGTACTTGGAGACAAGTGGGGAGGCCGCGTCCGCCTCACCCCGCAGCTCCGTCGCGATCTACAGTGGTGGACACAAGTACCCAACCACGCAAATGGCAAGAACATACACCGCCATGTCGAGTCATCGTACATATACTGCGACAGTTCGGGGTATGGTTGGGGGCAGTACTGAACGGCAGACTCAAAGCGCCCGCTTTCGGGGACCAGAGGACGAAAAACAGCACATTACCTAGAAGGATCTGAAGGTAGTCCGTCTCGTCGTCCTCAGCTTCTTGCCACATCTAGCAAAGCCGCAACTTCCTCCTCCACGAAGACAACCATGCACTCTGCCACGTATGGGCCGGCCTTACGTCCCGCTCCCCAGAGATGATGACCGAATTACGCCGCCTGTGGTACCTGTTGGACACCAACAACATTCACATCATGCCTGGGTACATCCGTTATGCGGCAAACACGTCGGCAGACAAGCTCAGCCACCACCTCGACAGCGACGACTGGCAACTCGACCCCTCCGTGTTCCACGAAATGGACACACAATTCGGCCCGCACACGATCGACTAGTTTGCGTCGGCTCTCAACACGCTTGTGAAAGGGTTACACTGAAGTGCCATCACCGGGAATCGAACCCGGCACCTCCGTGTCCGGAGCCGTACGCCGTAATAAAGTACCGCGCCGAAAAGTCGGTACCCATTGGGGACATATCTCATATATATACCCCCGTACTGCCCGAGCAAGGAGCTCCCGCAGTACTTCCACTATTGGCGAGATAGTAGGGCCAAGACTCCCCCGGATTACGACGTACGGATGTGTCCATTATCGAGCCCACCACGGGGATCTCACAACACTCCCCCTAATGGACACCATCCGATCAACTCGGGTCAAACCCTAGAAATCCGCGCCATACGCAGAGGGCCCATAACATGTGAAAGGGTTACACGGAAGTGCCATCACCGGGATTCGAGCCCGGCACCTCCGTGTCCGGAGCCGTACGCCGTAACCAAGTACCGCGCCCAAAAGTCGGTACCCATTGGGGACATATCTCATATATATACCCCCGTACGGCGCCCGCCGGCGGCGCAGCGGCGGCGGCCCCGGAGGGGGGTGCGCTCGCAGGCCCGTCGGCATCCCCTCACCTCCCCGTGGTGGGCGTTGGAAACCCCGTAGCCGTGCCAGGCCTGGCACGGTAGGGGGCTAAGTGGGCCGACATCTCGATCCGTGGCATCAGCAGCTGTCGGGAAAGCCCTGTACAGAGGGCTTTTGAAAAAATAATTTCTGTGCACTACCGGCGCCAAGATCTCCCGCTCGGCCCGTCCGATATGTTTTTTCGCGTACAGATACTCCTAGATACAACCTTACTTTTAGGAGTGGGGCCTGTACTACGGCAACGTTTGATGGCGAGGAGGGTACGGCCGGATCAGCGGTGGGAGGCGGGTGTTGGAGCTGGTGGTGGCCAGCCGGGAAGCAGCGCCAGGAAAGGGCGCTCGCTAGCTGTCGACCAGCCATGTGCCGGTCGAACCTTGCCGAGGGGTGAGGCAAGACATGAGGAGACGGTGGCTAGTCGCAGACGGAGGAGCGGCTATATGAGGCGGCGGCGATCCTCAGGATCAGCCGCCGCCGGAAAGCCTTGTACGGAGGGCTTTTTCGGATACTAAAAACAATGTCCGTACCCGGCGTCGAGCTAGTTGAGGAGCAGCACCAGGGTAGGGCGCTCACTAGCGCGCCGCTACGTCGTCCAGCGTCATCTCCCGGGGGGAGGAGTTAGCTGGGACGGCAAGGAGGACATTCGCGACGGGAGGAGCGACACGATCTGGCGGCGACGACCCTTTGGGTCGGCGCCGCCGGAAAACCCGGCACGGAGGGTTTTGTTTAATTCCGGGCGCCCGCGGCCCGCCGGATCCGGCTACGGTGCCTTGCCCCCCCCCCCTCTTCGACACCCACTACCCCGACAGACCTTCATACTCCTAGGGGTCCTTGAGCGTGGGCCCGGGTGAGCGCGGAGGCCCCCGCTCAAGAAAAGGCTGCTCGGTGGACGCGCGATCAAAGGGGGGAGGGTACGGTCACAGGCCGGAAAACCGACAGGTACCCGGGTACCAGACAGAGAAATAACCGGGGAAATGAGCGGGGAAAATTCAGGCGCGGAGGCAGGAGCGCTAGTTTTTTCTATGTCTGTGTGTCTCGGTCCCCCCCACCTGTCCTCGAGGTGATGGGGCACCTCGACACAGAGGACCGCCGCGTCGGTGGACGCGGCAAGACCTTGGGGCGGGGTTTACGGGATGTAGCGGCGGGATCGACGAGCGACCGCGCGAGGAGGGATTTTTTGCCAGCCTTTCCCCTCCTACCTTCGGCAAGACCGAAGTCACGCGGGAGCTAGATTAGGCTGGCCCGTTGTCCCTCCCAAACGCCGACCGGCCTAGGCCGGTCGACACCCCGGTTCGGCGGGAGCGGGCCGTGCATCGTGAAGGTCGAGCAGCAGTTTAGTTTTGCATTTCTAGACAAGTGGATTTATTTTTTAGATCTGTTTTTCTTGATTACAAAATTATTACGCTGTTACTGCTTAGGTGGGGGGACTGTGGCAATTACTGCGGTCGCTTACAATTATATAACTCCCGAGGAACGTCGACACACATTGCAGATAGGTGTGTCGATAAGAAATGTACCTGGTTGGAGAGACCCGGGCCCAACTTGCTAATAAGTCATGTATGGCGAAGTAGAGTGGCCCGTGAGACAGCACTCGGTCCAGTTTGCCGGGACATGTTGTGAATAATTTCAATTTCAATTTCAATTTCAATACCCCCGTACTGCCTGAGCAACGGGCTCCCGCAGTACATCCACTATTGGCGAGATAGTAGGGCCAAGACTCCCCCGGAGTACGACGTACGGATGTGTCCATTATCGAGCCCACCACGGGGATCTCACAACAACGCTGCTGCCCCGATACAACGCAAATTGGCTCGACCCATCGTGCGAAGCAATGGACTCCCTTCACCTCGCCGATTCGTCTTGGCGAGAAGAAAACAATTGGTGCAACCCGCCACGGCCCCTGTTACCCGATCTCGCCTAGAAACTACAACAGAGCGGCGCAACAGCCACGGTGGTCGCCCCTCGTTGGCAAGGAAAAGCTAGGCATCAAGCCCTTACCGAATTGGCGTGCCACGAGACGGTCATGCCGGCCCGCGCTCACTTGTTCCGTCCCGGGCGGCGGCACGGACGCGGTACAGTCGGCAAGCCTCAGTGGCCCGTCACTTTCTTTCGGATTCCCTCATTGCCTGGTTGTACCTCCGCCGGGGCGCTGTCAGTGCTACCATGACCATGTTCAACACACGACACATCAGACAAGCAGTCCAGGCGTACCCCACCCAAGCAGCAAAAGTCCGCTACAAGATAGAAGTGGCATGCTGCAACAACCCTTGGGCCGCTTCGATGCGCCCCTACATGCAACGCCTATTGGGCACTGACAGCCTTGGAGCTAAAACGCTCGACTTACTGACCGCCACTTGGGCGAAAAGCACGTCCGACACGTACAATAGCGCGATCAAACCGTACTTCCAGTTATGCGAGGAGCAAGGCCTACCGCCGCTAGCCGCAACAGCCGCTACCATGGCCCACTGTCATATCCCAGCCCATTTAGCTGAGTGCTAGTATCTGACATTAATTATTTCCTCTACATAGTACCTGTATCGTAGCGATATTCAGTAACTCTTCTATTGTCATAACAGCAGTACCACTATATCGCCGTATTTTCCCCGGACAGTACAGAGTTACTAGCAGTATCTCTTTTGGACAGTTCGTCTCTATATAGTTCTAAGAGCTTTTGCGATAAGGTCAGATAAACGGTACACATAACCTCAGATAAGAGGTATCGCTAGTAATAGTTCGGTTTAGTTAGTAGAAAGCACAAGCTACAGGTTCTAAGGTTGTTTCTAGAACACCTTAGGTAGGGATATTTAAGACGGGGACCTACTTGCCGAGGGATAGAGACCCAGACCGGTACAAACTAGAATTACGCCACACCCAGATTGTAAGAAACCATGTTCCTAAGACAATCTTATTAATTCTCTCTACGCTATATAATTAGATCATGATATTTGGTTCTACTATTAGTCTAAGGTTGCCAACTTAGCCTAACCGAAGTAGTACCTCACACCCGCTACATCGCATGGATCGGGGAACGTGGCACCATTAATAAGGCAACTAGTTTACAACCTTCCATCTCAATAGTGAACGGCTTCTTCAAGGACCACGGCGCAGAACCAGTCGCACAAGGCGATTTGGTAGCCAAGGTCCGGCGGGCTCTCGCAGCGTCCCAAGTTTCCCTCCAGCCCAGCCGCACACGCATGTACCTGCTAGCCCGGATTCTTGTGGCATCGCTACGCCTAGCCAAGGACCTCCGCACACAGCAGACATGCCCTTGGACGCAGGCTCAAACGGACCTCATTCTATTGTTCAGAGCGTGTCTGGCGACGGTGCCCATGACCACTTTTTTTGTCGCGGGGGAGCGGGAGTTGGGTGCCGGGTGGAGACCTGTTTTGTACTCCAACCGGTGGAATCCTCCTCTACCATGGAACGAGAAAATATCAACGGGGTACTTCCACGGAGCGAAAACTCATATGTCTACCGGACTCGGCTCACCCTGATATCGCGGAACTATCAAAATATTTCGACGTTGCCCGTACCAAGTTCTCCGCCGGGAAGATACCGGACAGACGATGGGTCATTAGTCTACACGAACCTATGACAAGCTGGACAGCGGACACCCAGACAGCATGGCTACAACGGGTACTTCATACAGTACACGAACAACCACCGGACGATTTCGCGTGGACTCAACACTCTTTACGAAAGGGTGCATCTATTGCAGCGTACAATATCGGTACACCGATGCAGAAGATCAAGTTCTTCGGCGGTTGGGCGCGAGAATCGGACGTAGTCCTCGACTACATCGACCCAACAGTTCTTCCGTGCCCGGGAGCTTGGGAACTATTTGGTTGGATGACCCCTTGCGGCGCCCCACCCAACGTTACACGCCAGTCGGCAATAGATGGCATGAGTGAGCCCCAACACATCTTAATGGTCATATTGGTAATATAGAGGTTTGAATTACAAGGCTAGAATTACGAAGTCATACGCGTTACCTCCGACGTTACAAGCGTTACGTCCGACGCTACATCTCCCCTGAGGGTTCAAGCGCCCACGCGCGCACGGACTGTAAAATGTCCGCACACTATATAACGCACCAATAGCGATTGTGTGTTCACCATCTGCCTTTTGCGAGAGCTATCGCTCACGCAAACCCACCCACCCGACTCCCTCTCACATTGCGTATAATAGGGTGGCCCAAGGGCCACCAATACCAAATTCTGTAAGTGATCCACATCTTTGGCATAAGTGAGCCCCAACACGGCTTAAATGTTAAAATGTATTGACTGTCTCCGCCCACCACTTTGCCGGGCGTATACGTAGCCACAACTACCACATGTCCATTAACTAACCTCGTGGTTTATTCGATTGTCCCGCGATCAATCGGCGCGTCGGGGGCAAACTAGATCCTCGGGATGTCAACCGACCTCGGTCTAGGTGTCTCTATTGAACCATGTAGACACGGTTAGTGTGGAAGATAACTCACGCAAACGTAGTTACAGTCACAGTCACGCAAACAGGACAACCAGCCTACATGCGTGGTGTCGGGACAACAAAAGTGAGTGAGGTGTAGCCTAGCGACAGCTCTACACCGAGTCAAACAATTCATCGGTATGTCCGATCTAGACATGTACTAATCATATCTAGAGTAGCTTATTGTAGCTATCTGCAACTAATACGTATACGGTATTACTTACAACACTCTTCTTGAAGGTAGCTACGGGATTAAGCGTTGCATTCATTTGGGTCTTGTCCTCCAAAGATCGCACTTCGGTGTCTTGCCAGTGCATGTCATGGAAGGGGTTTGGTGAGTATGTCAGCCACCATCTGGTTAGTGGGGAGGTACCTCAACTTGATGGTGGCATGTTCCACGTGGTCTTTGAGGAAGTGCCACTTCAAACCGATGTGCTTAGTCTTCTCGTTGACCAAGGCATTCTGGGAGTATGCAATGGCGCTTTGGTTGTCCTCCTAGATGGTGGTGGTTTCGGTGATGGGGGAGTTGAGGATTTCCCCCATGAGTTGTCAGAGGTGGAGTCCCTCCTTGGTGGCGTCAGCCGCAGAGTAGTACTCGGCTTCACACGTGGATTGAGCCACACGGGTCTATTGTTTGGACTTGTAACTGATGGGCCCGCGTCCGAGGGTGAAGAGATAGCCGGAGCGAGACTTGCGGGTGCTGTTGTCGTTGGCCCAGTCAGCGTCGGCAAAGCCTGTGAGTTGGAGGCTGTGGTCCATGCCCCCCCCCCCCCCCCCCCCCCCCCCCAACGTCAGGCGCATGTCGATGGTACCATGAAGGTAGCGGAGGACTTTTTTAAGAGCCTGCAAGTGTGCCTTTGTGGGTGAGGCTTGGGCGGAGCCGAGAATGCTCAATGCCGTGGAGACATCGGGGCGCGTGCAGACGGCTGCGTACAGGAGGCTGCCCAGGAGGCTGGGGTAGACGTCCTTGGTCACTCCGGTGAGAGGGGGCGAGGTCATGTGCGCGAGGCCGGCGAGAAAGCCCGGGTCCATGGGAAGTGACGACGGCTTAGAGTCGGACATGCCGTACTTGGCGAGCATGTCGCGCAGGTACTTGGATTGGTCGAGCGAGATGGCGCGCGTGGAGCGATCGCGGGTAATGTGCATGCCGAGGAGTTGGGAGAGGTCGCCGAGGTCTTTGATCTTGAACCGTGCTCCGAGTTGAGCTTTGAACGATGCGAGCCAAGTGGCATCATTGCAGGCCGCGGGAATGTCATCAACGTACATGGTGATCATGGCGAAAACGTGACCGGTGCGGTAGATGTATATGCACGGGTCGGAGACGCATTGTTGCCATCCATGGTCGACGAGCCATGCACGAAGTAGCATGTTGAATTCGCGAGGGGACTGTTTAAGGCCGTAGAGGCAGCGCTTGAGGTGACACACTTTGGACGTGCCATCGGTGAAGCCGAGGGGCTGGCGGATGTACATGTCTTCCTGGATGGGGGCGTAGAGAAACGTTGTGTCGATGTCAAGCTGGCGGAATTCAAGGTCGCGGGCGGCTGCAATTGTCAGGAAGAGACGCAGGCTGGCCATGCGGATGACTGGGGAGAACGTCTCTGTGTAGTCCAGCCCAGCGAGTTGGCAGTACCCCTTGGCGACGAACCGCGCTTTGAAGCGGGAGACGTCGCCGGCGGTATCCGACTTGACTTTGAAGATCCACATGTTGTTAACGACCATGCGGCGTGGGGGGAGGTTTACAAGTTCCCACGTGCCGTTGGTGATGAGAGAGGAATACTCTTGTTGCATAGCGGCTTGCCACTTGGGGGCTTGGGCGATGTCCAGTGCAGCCCGGTAGGATTTTGGTTCTACACACTCCCGGGCGGAGAGGAGGGCGACGGCAGGAGAGGACGTGCCGGCATGTGTGTGGGGGGGACCCGTGATAAGGTCGGGGACGTGAGGGTGCTCAAATATGTCCTCTGGACATGTGCCTTGTTCAGGATCACAACACGCCGTCACGAGGGTCGGGGGTAGTCGGACAAGTGAGCAACCATATTACCGTATCGGATAGGGTGTGAGCGGAGCCGAGCATAGCGAGGGGCTGCGGGGGGGGAAGGGGGGGAAGGGGGTGTTGGGAATGTGATGTCAATGGTGTGGGATAGGGGTGTAGCGTGGGGTACGTCTGCCGAAGAGTCCGTAATGACCGAGTCGACGGAGGGTTGTGTGTCGAAGCCCTGGGTGTCTTCTTGAAAGACAACATGGACGGAAGTGGTGATGCGACGCGTTTCTGGGTTGTAGACACGGTACCCGGGTGCGTCAGGGGGGTAGCCCACCATGACGCCGCGAAATGCTTTTTCACTGAGTTTCCGACTTTGTTTGTCGGGCACCTTGGCGAAAACGGCGCAGCCGAAGACGCGGAACTTGGAGGCGTTGGGCACAGACGACGTAAGAAGTGTGAGGGGGACGCCACCGTTGGGTCCGACCGAGCGACTGTACGTGCGGTTGCGAAGGTACACAACAGTGCTGACAGCGCACGACCACATGGAGTTGGGAACGGCCATGCTGTGGAGCATTGCCGACGCATTGTCCCGGATAGTGCGCCAAGGGCGTTCGGCTTTGCCGAGCATGTGGTGGGCGTATGGGGCAAAGAACAAGACCCCGACGCCGAGGTGTGCGCACATCCGGCGAGTGGCAGCAGCCTCAAACACAGAGTCGGAGTCAAACTTGAGGACGGGTGCGAATGCGCCCGACTGGGAGTGATGGCGGGCATGCAAGTGTTTGATGTCCAAGAGGATGGTTTCCAACTCCGAACATGCGTCGTCTTTAGACTTAAGGAACCGCACCCACATGAAGTTGGTGTGGTGGTCGATGACGAGCAAGCAATAGCGAAGACCATGTGGGGAGGGGACATTGACTGGGCCCCAGAGATCAGCGGACATGTTGAGGAGGGGGTGGGAGGGTTTCGCGCAAGCGGCTGTGTTGCGCGGTGCAGCCGTGGCTTTGTGGAGTAAGCAAGAGTCACAAGAAACTTTGTTTACATAACTAGCTAACACAGGGCTAGTCAGGACGCCGTGAGTATGCTGGGCATGTAGGCTTTGCATGTTCAGGTGGCCAAACCGACGGTGCCATAGTACGGGGTCACACTGGGCAGTAAGGGCAACCCGAGGTGAGGGGTCAGGTTCCGACGTTGCGGCTGGGCTTGAAGGGATCTCCGGCTGGTGGGGAAGGAGGTAGAGACCGTTTCCGGACGGTTCTAGCACACCCATGCTTGTGGGTACCAAAAGCAGACCATTGTCAGAGTTGGAGGGAAAGACGAATTCACAGCCGCTGTGAGTTTGTATCCAAGTGACACTAAGAAGTCTGCCGATACGTTGAGCGGAGCGAGTTGATATGGCGGGGGTGTAGAGTGCATACATAGTGCGGTGAATAAGCTGGCCAGAGGCAAGTCTGACAGAAATCCGCACGGAGCCACTGCCCTGAACGTCAACGCCGACTCCTCCCACGCGAGAGGGAGCGGAGGGGGGTGTAAATTTTACGAAGTCATCTCGGAACGCGGTGAGGTTAATCGAGCATGCGGAATCAACGACCCGGAACTCTGATAGGATACGACCTGGGGCGAGGGAAGAGGAGAATGCCACGGAGCTGAAAGGGACACTCACCTCGTCGTCATCGTAGTCATCCGCGCAGTCCTCGAGGGTGGGTAAGCTGTCGGTGTCATCGGCGGGGGCGTCGTCGGCAGGGACGTCGCTCAGCAGGGCAGCGTGAGCAGAGGTATTGCCACCGGGGGCGCCGTACTTCTGGACGGTCATCTTACGCTTGGCGAGGTTCCACTTAAGCATAGCGTCATCCGTTGCAATGCAAGCGGACATGAGGTGGTTGAGGCTGCCACAAACGCCACACTTGTTGGGTCGACTACCGCGAGGATTACGGTGTGGGTAGCCTCGACCGCTGTGCGAGCCGCGGCCCGCAGCGACGAACGCGGAGATGGGAGGGGGTGATGCGACCGGAGCGGGTGTGTCCGGGGCAGGGCCGTCATCCATGTTGTGCGCGAGGTGGAGAATGTTGGCTATCACTTCATCAGCCGACATGAGGTAGTCCGTGGATGGCAGCGGAGCCATCAACCATCTGGCACGTCTCGTTGTAGTCATCAAAGGTCTGGCGCATGGAGTGGACATAGTCACTCACGGACTGGTCATGGCGCTGTCTCACCATCAGGTTCTCCAAGAGGGACATGGAGCGTGCAAAAGACCGGCTGTCGAGGCGTTCACACAAGATGTCCCACGCGGCAGCGGCGCAGTCAAGGCGGGCCGGAGACACGCATTTCATCGCCTGGTCAGCGCGCTGATTCGCACTGGCTGCATGGAGGAGCAGCGTGTAGGCGTAGTGTTACGGTGGTTCGTCCAGCCAAACGCCGGAGTCGCGGATGGCCAGCTGCGGAATGAGATATGCAGCCTTTATGGAGAGGAAATTGAGGAAGGTCCTCTTCCACTGCTTAAAGTCCGTGGTCGGGCCCATGACGGGGACCGACATCTTCATGGACCGGTTGAGGGCTTCCTTATCGAAGCCGGGGGCTTCGTGTGCTGCTCGGTCGATGACTACCGGGTCAATGGTGGGGCGACGACCGCCACGGGGGGTGTGGTCGCCACGGTGGGCTGGGGGAGAATGCCGTCCATGGAAGGGAGGAGGTGGACCACCGGGAAAGGGAGAGCGGCCGGCCATGGTATGTGGTGGGCCGTACGGGTGCGGGTGGCCACGGGAGGTGGGGACGGGGGGATAGCGCGCCTCCGGGAGGAGAGGGCCGGGGTTGTGAAGGGCATAGCCAGCGGGGGGATACGGCGGAGGTGGTGGGAGGTGATCAACCGAGAGCTCGTGACGCGAGAGCTCGCGGTGCGCATCGGGACGTCAGTGCTCGCGGTGCGCATCGGGACGGCGTTGTGCGACGGTGGGATCGCCAACAAGAGCTGCAGCGGTAGCAGCAACGAAGGCCGTTTGTGCGTCCGGTTTGTTGGAGCCAAGCTGGGAATGCTCAAGCAGGGGTAGGGTGTGCACGTCGCGGCCGTCTGGAAAGGGTTCGAGATTCGCATCGTGACGGCGCTGAGCGGCAGGGGTGTCCGGATTAGCAACCGCTGCAGCAACAGCAGCAACGTCGGCCGACTGCGAGTCCAAACGAGCGTTAATGAGCGCCATTTCCTGAAGGACGAGCGCGAGACCATCCGGGGTATGATCGAGAGTGCTCTGTTGTGAGCCGAGGTCAGGGGAAGCAGGAGGTGAAACATGCGGAGAGTCGGCAAAGCGAGTTTTCGGCGCCATTTCGACAGAGGGCGAAAAAGAAAGAGCAGAATAGAAAACTGGCAGCGGTAAAAACCGCTAGTCGGACTTGTGCCTAACAGTGGTTTCAAAGAGACGGCCTGATGCCCGCCGACCCCTCGGCCTGACGCCCCGGGGTGTCTCAAAGCACCTTTTCTGTATCCTCGACCCAGAGCGGGGCACAATTCGAGGCCAAGGCCAGGACATGGTGAGCGCTGTGCTGGCGGCTGAGTCGCTAGTATAATATAAAATTATTAAAATAAAAAAGGTAAGCTAGAGCTGTCGTGCAACCTGTGGATGCGAATTCACCCGACAGTGCGCCCCCCCCCGTCTCCAGCTTGGACCTGTGTGCACCCTGTCCACACACGACGAGTGCGCCGGTGTGGGTGGCTGTCTGTCGCCTTCGAGCAGCTGACTTGAGAGGGGTGGAGGTGGGTTTTAAATCGCAGTTTATACTGGCGATACCGCCGACTACAAGGTGAAAGTACTAATTATCTATAGAAACTTGCCTATTGCGGGAGAGCTGTCGATCGCAGCTCGCCGAACCAAGTCGTCGCGCGTGAGTGACGTGATGCGGGGGCCCATAACCTATTGAACCATGCAGACACGGTTAGTGTGGAAGATAACTCACGCAAACGTAGTTACAGTCACAGTCACGCAAACAGGACAACTAGCCTACATGCGTGGTGTCGGGACAAATAGAAGTGAGAGAGCTGTAGCCTAGCGACAGCTCTGTACCGAGTCAAACCGTCCATCGGTATGTCCGATCTAGACATGTACTAATCATATCTAGAGTAGCTTACAATAGCTATCTGCAACTAATACGTATACGGTATTACTTACAACAATCTTGGAACGATAATAACATCGGCTCGTGTTTGCTTGTACACGATTTCAATATTGATGTAGTGATCAATCCGTACCATGATGATATTCGGAAGGACAAGGTCCAACTACTATCAAATCGTGCAGCCAACGTATTGCCATGGTTGTGCATGTCACACGTGAGCGGGTGGGTGGGCGTGCGAGAGCACGCGTGTTCTTTCAAATATTTACATGCTTGCAAAACGCCGCCTCTAGAGGGTGCCGGTAAGGATGTACCTGCCAATCCCATATCCCGGAGGCGCAAAAAATAAATATATGTCATTTTTTTGCTTGCGGATTCCACTAATGTCTTTGTGATAATTTTTAATATTTACATAAGCAATATATCAATAACATAAATAAGAGTAGTAGGAGGAGCATCGTACGCCGTAACGCCGTATATGTAAGCCCTAACCGGCAATCTCTGAGGGTTATTTACGTACCCTAACCGGCAATCTCTAAGGGTTATTTACGTGCCAATTCCATATATCCCGGGTGGGACGCAAAAAAAAAATGAGGAGCAACATTAGTTGGTTGTCGGCGGGTGTTGACATGTAGGATGATGCGTGGGCCACTGCTTTTGCTGACCATTTGGCTCGATGCGCCGGAGATGCGTCGGTTCACACCGCTCACTCTTGGTTTGTGACGGCCCTTGCGGAAATTATCTCGAAGGTTCTCGGTTCGGGCTCGGGGTTGGCGTCGAGACTCTCATAGATCCCATGATGTCAGTTCAACTCCCCCGCGGCAACGACAACCTCCCCGCGGATGTGGGTGTTTTGCACTATAACGATATCCGAAGCTCAAAGCTTGCCCTTCATGCCGTGGTTTCCGGATTGCTCGGCGTTTCTAGCCCCCCGTCTCCCGAAGTCACTCTACGCCGTGCTGAGAAGACCAAGTTCGAGAAATACTCGGAGGGGGTGAGGAGTCGCCTCGACATCCGCTTCATTCCCTTAACAGTCACGGAATCTAGTACTCTCGGCGGCCACGCCACGGCTTTCTTGACGGAGCTGGTCAAACAGGCAACCGCCTCTCAAGGGCTGCATGTGGGCAAGTTGTTGGCATGATGGCGCCAAAAGGTCTTTCTCGCCGTCCATGTGGCTCACGCGGACAATGTCTTGCGCGGTTTGTCCGCCGCCGCAGACGGTGTGGAGGCCGCTTCTTCCTCGGTTGAGATACCTTCTCATGCCACCGCGCTCTTCACACGCGCCATGGGCCGCAAGCGTCCCCGTGGGCCCGTGCTTCCTCGAGCGGCGCGTGAGACGCCGCATGTCGCCTCCAGGTGTTGCATTCTCGGCGTTGCCTAGGAGTTCCCTTAGTTAAATCTGCTAGGTTTGTGTACAATGTAATGCTTCCTTCTGCCGTGCTTTGGATTCCGTGATCCTCTTGTCACTCTTGCCTTTTTGTTTCCCCTACCATTTTCCCTGTCCGTGCCCATGGTGTTCTTCTTGTAATCCATATTTTGCATCAGTTAGTTAGGGTCGTAAATAGCCATGCTTAGCGAGTACAAACAATAATTTAATATAATATATGAGGATATCTGCCGACCGTACCTTGCTACTGCAGATAGGGCCGTTCGTGCAACAGTTTATGGAATCTTGGGCGTTTCTTTGGACGCACAAACACTCGATCAAATGAATTGTGCTAAAAGACATCTCTCCCTCCCTGCAGAGTTTGCGGGGCTTAATGTACCGTCCCTCGAGCTCGACGCCGAACTTGCTCACTATGCTTCATTCAATGATGCGACCCTCACCAACCTGATTACTGATTACGAGTCCGAGTCGCTAGGTCCTTTGTACGGTCTCATCCGACAGGAACTACTGAATGTTGCCACTTCTACTTTACCGTGGGCGTTCCAATTGCGCAATTCGTACGACTCTATCTCCACTATGGGCGGGTCTTCGGAATCGGAGCTTGTGGTGTTGACTAACACACTGAACCAAAACCTTTCCGATTATGCCGGGCCCGATGTCGAGTTGGTGGTATCTACGGTCAACAATGCGGTGGCACCCGCTACCCAAGTGACTAGCCTACAACTTCCGACTCCCGATGCTCTCACTCGCTTGGGAGATTCCGGGGGCCACATTCAACGGGGCATTCCGCGCATTCTTCGTGCCCATGCCTACCTTGTCCTCTTGGCGTTCTGCAGACTCTAACCACCGGACTATAATATGAGGGTGATTTCGGGTACGGGTCGCGGGGCTTTGGCTCTCCTTTTCGCTTCACATGAGTCCAGTTTCAAGGTGCCATCCGATTGCTATACGATGGCAGCCCACCGGGTGCTTGGCTTGACTGCGGAGCGCGCCGCTCATGTTCGAAAATGCCCTCGGTGCAATGAGGCCCCTTCAGAATCTTGCGGGTACGGATCTCCGTCGACGGTATCGAGCATCTTTATGTCGGGTGAGCGCTCAACAGCCGCTAATGCTCATGGACCATATCCCTTGGTGCCCGTGCTCTTGGTATATCATTCAACTCCACGACCGTACTGTCCACGTGCTTGAAGAGTTCATGCTTAAAGTGGGGGCTACTAAGGGCCGGGAATTGCGGTTGGAGGTCCGCCGTATTCGGTCGGGAGCTTCACGTGATCGTCCACGGGATGTGGTTTGGTTAGACTTCATGGCTCCACACCGTCATCTTGTTGTTGATGTGACGGTTACAAGTGCTCGCACGAACACCAACGTTCCTCGTATAGGTGCTCGCCTTCCGCTCCCTGGCAGCCTTGCATTGGGAGCTCAGCAAGGCAAACTTGATGCGGACCTCCGCACTTCCGCTTTGCTTGGCACGCCTTCGGTGCAGTTGGTCCATGACTATTATCCCTTCGCCATGGAGGATGGGGGCCGGTTGGCGCCGATGGCGGCTGAGTTGGTCGATCGCTTGGCTATTTTGGTGGCTGTTCGTCGCTTCCCTGGCATGGGGGCCGCTGACTCTCGTTCCTTGCGCTCTGACAGTTATGTCTGTATGCAGCATTTTGTTCGTCGATATACTTTTGTTCCGTTTCGGCGTTTCTTGGGGGATGTGCGACGTGAATTCATGCAACGTCTTTCTGCTGCTCTTCATGGCACTCTGGGTTCTTATCTCCGCGACGCTTTCAGGAGGGCAGTGCTGGTGCTGTGGCATGCCTTCATGTTCCTCGGGCTTAGGTTTTTTCCTCCTTTCTTCTTTTTTGCTTGGTGGCCTCCACTGCTTTTCCTTGTAAGAAATTTTCTTGATATAGTATATGAGGAGGGCGCCGATGGCGGGCCGGTTGGCGCCGATGGCGGCTGAGTTGGTTGATCGCTTGGCTATTTTGGTGGGTCGTCGCTATCCTGGCATGGGTGCCGCTGACTCTCGTTCCTTGCGTTCTGACAGTTATGTCCGTATGCAACATTTTGTTCGTCGATCTACTTATGTTCCGTTTCGGCGTTTCTTGGGGGATGTGCGAGGTGAATTCATGCAACGTCTTTCTGATGCTCTTCATGGCACTCTGGGTTCCTATCTCCGCGACGCTTTTCAAGAGGGCAGTGCTGATGCTGTGGCATGCCTTCATGTTCCTCGGGCTAAGGTTTTTTCCTCCTTTCTTCTTTTTTGCTTGGTGGCCTCCACTGCTTTTTCTTGTAAGAAATATTTTACATATGATCGCTAGTATATGTCTGGCCTATCCATACTCGTCAGAATTTGGCTATTTACACAAGTGGATGCTCCTCCGACCCAGTGACCAACTCATTCCTACACTGGCAGGTTCTGTACCTGTACTACCTGGACGCGGCGGACAGTATTTAGCCGATATCCATCTACGGTAGCGATGCTGTTAAAAAGAAAAGAAAGCTGCTAACATAACTTGTATTTATCTGGGGCTAGCTCATCCAATCTTATTTTGCTGTTTCTTCCCACCCTCCATTTCCCTGCCACCACTGGAGCAATAAGCAACTCCGTCGTTAACGTGTTGAAGGGTCGAGATACACATTCTTTTGTTTTGCTGCGACCAAGACCAGACGGCGCGCACTCCAGAGTTTGATATAATATACCCCAGTCAGCCAAAAAAATCTTATGGTATGTTGTCGGGCCAGATGCTGCCCATTACTGCCGCCTCCAACTCATATCGTACTACTGACGGCATGCAGTTATTGTCTCGCCGCGCTTTAAAGATTCTTCTTTTCAGTGTGCCATTCTATTTCGCTGGCCGGCAAATACGCGCAGAAATAATATTTCCCGGAGCGGATACCGCCAGAAACAGTCACTGCTACCTGCGGGAGCTACCATACACAGCAAACCGCACGCTCCAGAGACCAGCTGTAGTTTCGTCCAGCTCGGTAGCTGTACAGGGGCACTGTAAGTCGCGGCCGGCACTGGAGGTAGCAGAGGGCTGCGGTCTCGTAGACTTGAGTAACGAGAAGTGGTACAGCGGCCCCGCCGTGGTGAGGGAGCTACTTTTACACGGAGACTCAGTAACGGAGCAAGTGTGGCGCATTCTTGGGGACGTGCTAGCAGAAGCATCTGGAGTAGAATGGGTACTGGAGCGCCCGAAATCCAAGCCGGACCTTGCAGGCAAGCTACCGGCGGCGATTTTCGCCAAGCGCTTGGAGCGGCTTCCCTGTACGAAGACTTGTCACCGCCACGGCTCACTGCACGTGTGTTTCTTGCGCACCAACATCAATCCCATCATTGAAGAGTCCGCAGCCTGTCTACTTTAGGCAAGCCCCGACGATGTACACGTCTTCAATACTGGGCTGTGGATTCATAGCAAAGGCGAGGCTGCAAGCGCGGTCCGAGGCTTTCGGAGGTTTATCGAGTATGCGAGAGAGGCGGGCATGACGCTGCCAAGGATAGTGTGGCGCGAGACAACCCCGCAGCATTTCGCGTCGTCGCCATACGGTACCTTCGTTGAAAGAGCAGCAACTAAGAAGAAGAAAAAGACGCCTCAGCGCTGCATGTCAGCCGTCGATGAGGCTGCGATGAAGAAGGGGGATTTTCGGAACAAGGTCGCCTTTGCCGTACTGAAAGGCATGGAGGACATTGACGTGTTCAAGGCGTGGGAGATGCTGATGCCACTTGCACAGCACCATAAGGTGGAGCGAGTCGTCAAGAAACCCGGGCCGCCTGACTGCACCCACTGGTGCGAGACGCCTGACGGGCCTATGTTCGCGCTCTGCCGTATTCTGATATCAGACATCTTCAAGAGATATTGGGGCCACTTATTGTAAGTACTTGCGGTCTTGAAGACAACGAATGATGAATAATATTTTGCTTACAAGAAGAACCAGATGAGCACGGACAGGGAAAGTGGGAGGGAAACAAGAGGGCAAGAGTGACAATGATGAATAATATAATGAAAAAATATAACAACAAAAGAAACAATACATATTTACCTTAAATTTTGTAACATCGTGGCAACGCCCGACTAGATATTCTCGCCCTCATTGTAATTTCAAGCTCTGTAATGTCAATCTGACCATTTACAAAGCGAGCGGGGCTCCGTTTGCCAGGTTATCGCCATTGGGCGGGCTGATCGTAGGTTGGCCAACCTAGGGTGTCCGCCAGCCGAAGAAGAACCATTTTGCTCGTCCTGCAAGGATTGTCGGGTCGATGTAGTCCATGACTACGCTAAAGTCGGTTGACAAGCCGCCGAAGTATTTAATCTTATGTGGCGTTACTTCGACGCTAGAGGCGGTTGTCGGTGCTCCTTTCCGCAAAGAATGCGACGTCTAGAAGAATCATGGGGGGTGTAGATAGAGCGCGGTCGTAACCTCGTGCAGCCATCTTGTGAGCGTGTTAGCTATCCATTTTGCGTGGGTTTTTGGCAAGTCGATTGCCCAACGTGGTGCTGGGTATTTTCCGCTAGAGACCTTGCGTTGAATTGAATCGAAGAATAGTAACACCTTAATTACCTCTAAATGTACGTTAGACGGTAGGCGGTACCGTAGTTTTCGCTTTGTTGACACTCGCGATGCCCCTTTATCGTACGATGGTACGAGTGAATCCCATCCTCGTTGGAAGCTACGAGACCCTCGGTTAAGCGGTCGATGCATGGTTCACCGCCGCTGAAAAGCACGTGCAATACTACTATTATTGTCGTAAAGGCTCGAGGCAATCGTATGTGTTCGCGGGCTTACGTTTACCGCCTTACCAGTTGTTGCCTCGCTGAGCTGAATCCGTAAGACTTGGGCCTTGCGTAGGGCTTGGCTAACTACGGATGTGGGTAGGTGTACGCGTACCGGTGTTTCGCGTCAATCGCAACTTATGAAGCGGCAAGGCCTTTTTCAACCTTGGCGACGAATTCGCCGAGGGCAACAACTTCGAGTCCGTGGTTCTTGCTTGAAGAGACCGTTGACTGCCAAAGGGTAAGGACGCAAGCTTGATACCTTGATGGTTCCAAGTTGGCCTAGCCACTTGACGCATCTCGCCATGTGCGCCGGTGAAGCAGCGAATGGCGGTAGCCTATGATCGTCGCAAAAACCGAATACCAACGGATAGTATTGTCATAAGTAGTTTTTGTGATGGGTGCCTATGATCCGAATAGAAGGGCTAGGGTCTTGGATCCGAGAACGTCAAACCCCATAATCGTGGTCATGTACGGCTTCATGGTCTCAATCCACGGGTTCGTGTTGGCGGTGACCTCCACTATGTATTTGGGCCTTGTTATAATTGGGTGCTAATCGGGAATCCTTGGCTCCCGGTGTACTCCCGTAAAACGTGATAGAGCTGCGCTCACACCACCTCGTCTTAGAAGCCGAGAGGGAACTCGGAATACAGTGACGGGCCATGGAAGAATGCATGTTGTACCCCGTACCGCCCGTCGCCAAGGTTGGAACAACTTAGGACATAGCGCAACGATCAGTGCATCGGAGGCCATCTCGATAAGCGCTTGGCGCCATACTATGCATGTCCATCTTTGGGCGACTATTGTAGCCGTGGCGCCGATCTATCGAAGATTCTGGCAAATGTTGGGTAGTAGGGGCCGCGGGGGGTTTGCGCTTGTTGTTGTTTTTTGGTAGGCGGTGTAGAGAGTCCACGGCTTCGACGGCGGATGTCGGGTCTCACCATCTACCGCCGTTGTACCCGGTAAAATGTCGTTCAATGTAGACGCGAAGCGGTCGATAGAGTGTTTGCCGAATCTTGCGTCGAGTTGCTCAAATAGCACCGGGTATGGCTTTCGAATAGTCTATGTTAAGGTGTTGGTTGAGGTTGTCTGCCCATACGTTGGCTGTCGATCGAATGTAGCGAGAGCGTAGATTGATGATGTTGGTGTCGAGTAGGCACCATAGATGCCTTAGTTTATCCACCATCACGGGTGACCGCGAGGTTAGGGGTTTTAGAATGTGACACACCAGCGGGTTGTTTTCGTATTGGAGGACGTTGCGGCCGGCCAATTGTGGCAAGATTCGCTCGACGGCGTGACGGACGGCCTTCCGTTCTTTCTAGGTAATGGGGTTTTATTCGTCGGTAATTCCGTTCCAGAATCCGATGGTCTCTAGACGTTCGTTAAGCACCACTCCTCATCCGTAACCCGAGCTATCCGTGTGTAAGTACACGGTCTCGATGGGGTTGTGAATAAGCTTGCCGTTGAACGAACTTGGGACTTGTGTTTTCCACTTTAGATATCGGCGCAATTGTGGTGTGAGTTGAATAAGCCCCCTCCCCACTTCTCTCCTACGACGGAGTGAAGTTCACGGAGTGAGAAGAGCGCGGCTGGGATCGCCATGAAAATCTAATGCGCTTGTCCCGCTAGTGACTACAAGTCCCTGACGGGAAGCCATGGTGCATTCCGTGTAGCACGTCCAATTAGTTCTCTTGCTTGTTGCGCGATCTTGGTGAGTTTATTCTTTAGAGTGTAGAAGTAATTGGCGTTGTGCTTACGTCGATTCCCATGTGGTGGCCGACTTGCGCTGATTGCCATAAGCCCTTGGTTGGATGGTGAGTGAGGCCAAGGCTGTCTAGGAGGATGGACAGTCGTTCCCGGAAAGTGAGCGTCTCCTCCTTTGCATATGTGAACAATAGGAAGTCGTCGACGTAGGGTAGAATTCGCCCTCCGCGCCATCTTGTTCGCCTTAGGTAAGTCTTCGTGCAACCTCCTAGTGTTAGATATGGCAGTTATGGGTCCAGCAAGCTTAGGAAGTTGACGAAGGTTAGGGTCACCTTGCTCAAGTAAATCGGGGATAGGGACATCCCATAGGTAGACATGCGAGTCGGTAGAGTGTTCACGAACGTTTACCATAAAGCTGTCGCTTTCCACTTGGTTGATGCCGAGCGCGTAGAACCCGTCTTGTAGGTCGAAGCTAAATAGGTAGTCCCGCTTTCGCGTAAGGTGTTTTACTACAAGTAGCGTCGCCATCCGTAGTCGTTTTCACACATAGTACTTGTTCAGATACTAAGTCATAGAGTAGCAACAATTGGTCGCTGCCCCGGATGGGCACTAGGAAGAGCCTTGATAGGTTGATGTCGCAGGTAAAGGGGTCCCAAGCCCCGGCTTGTACAAAGCGTCCTAGCTCAATGTCTACGAACTGTAGTTGGACATGGGTGGCGTCCAATGTCGACACTCGTTGATTGAATGGTGGGGTTGGGCGGTTATTTATGAACGGAATAGAAACTCCCTGTCTGATTCATTGTAGGGTTTGCACGCTCGCAGCGATTTTCTCCCACTCGCGCAAGCTTTGTCGCACGCGATGTCGCATGTGGTCGGAGGCTGAGCTATATGATAAGGCTAGCGATCGATGGTATCGTCGATAGTTTACAAGCGCTGCGATTTCGCGTACACTTCGCATTCGGGGTTTCCGAAACCACCACGAAATACGTCGATATAGTCCGGATGATATCATCGATCCCTAGCCTTACAGTATATGAATTGGCGCGGCGGTGCACACCGTCAGCCTTGTGCCTCGGGCTCGGGCTTCTTATGTTGACGGGTCTTGTCCTTCTCGACTTTGTCGCGCTTCTCCTTCTACTTTTGCTCCTTGTCCTTAAGACTCCCGTCCGCCCCGCGGGATAAGTCTGTCGGGGTTGCCTCTTTCGCTTCGGCCGGATGTTGGTTATTTAAAGGTCTCAGCGGCTTGAGATTTGCGGCCGCATGGAGACTAACTTCGATTTATTTGTTTTCCATGGCTGCGAGGAGTCCGTCGACGCCATTTATGCTTCGGTTTGCCGCTTGGGTGTCGAAGGTCCGGGAGCATACGAGGCGCTCGGCGACTCTCTCCTCTCCCGTGTGCCTCAGGCCCGTCCGTCCGTGACCCGTGACCCGTAGGCCGGGTTCTCTTGGCCTTCTCGTTGCTTCTCTCGTACTACCCATCCATAGCATCTAACCGCCTCGCGTTGCTCAACAGCTCGACTGTGACGATAACTGCGTAAGCAACACCCTCTCAAGAAAGCAAGCAGTCGTCGCACCGTAGCGGTAGTCGCCACGGGTGTCAGGTCGTGCCTTATCGTTGCTTCAACAAGCATATCGCTGCTCGCTGCAGCGGTTTGGTCGCCAGTCCTTTGAGACTTGCTTACAAGTAGCCATAAGAAATATCGCGTGCTCCAATAAAAGTGCCCAGCCGTCTATTCCAGCCGTCCATGCGTAGATACTTGCGCTTCTTCTCGGATGGCAGGACCCTATAAGAAGTGTGGTTGTACGAATAGAAAAAAAAAGTGTCCGGGGAATAGACTTCTCAGTAGCGCACGCTCCACGCGAAGATACGGGCCATTGGTAGGTCCGATATTCCATTTGAAGCTTGCGGTAGACCAAAAATACTGCCGCAATGCTAACTCCCCCGTTGAATCCTTCGAAAGTATCACCGTCGCGCAGACATCCCGTATTTCGTGCTCCCATAAAAGTCACTCCACTTTTCACGCGCTTATATCTTCACCTCGAAAAATCCCTCAATTGTCAATTAATGTGCCAAAGAAAATGCTGTGCGAGTAGCTTTGCGTTTTTAAGACACATGTCGCCAAGCACATGTGATGTCGGCAGATAGTCAGCGTCCTCGAGGTGATAAAACAATCTGTCGCTCGCTTCAATTGCTAGTTGCTCGCCGGTGGTCAATCGTGCGAAATGGTCTTCATCGCGGGAACAAGGAAATACTTGGTTGATACTCGTACAAATACCAACCTGTCATTTAAAAGGAACGGAAGTCAAAATAATATGAGTAAACTCCACCAGAATGAGGAAAAGTAGCGGTCGTCTCATCAAATGAAATTCAAACGCATGGCAAAACGTACAGAAAAACAGCCCCGGCTGTGCGAACCGTAGCGACTGAAATTGTCGTCGCCAAAAATAGCACATTTTGGTGCATCTCCCATTACGTCAAGCTAAACGAATCTTCTCAAGCTATGCTTTGTCGTCCCCCATGTCCTCGTGTCGCGTAGAGAGTCCAGTCGAGTCGTATGTTCCCTCATCTCGTCGCGGTAACTTAGCAGGTCATCGTGGTGCTCCACAGTCCCTACCCGCAATCTCGTCGCGAACATGTACATAAAAAAATCGCATCACTACTGCCGGCTCGCCATTATTCGGTCATATCTGAATTTAGCAGGTCTCCTTGCTGAAGCCAAATTCGAAAGACTCCACGCTAAAATGGAAATACTCCGGCGAAACATAGAATTAGCTCGGTCCATCTTCCATCCAGGTAGTGTGTCCCTCTGTAATAAATATCTCGTTTTAGTCTATGTTGTGGGGTTCTGCTCTATTTGATCATTTTTACGCGAGGGCACGTTTTGCCAAAGATGTCAGCTTGCTTACAATTTGGACAAAAAGACCACCACATGCTTGGCCTAGGGGAAGATTAGCGCTAACTATGGGTTGGGTGGGTGGGTTGCGCGAGCCAAATGGGCGAGCGCAAAGCATAGAGTGCCAGTGCTCGGGGGTTTGCCCCGGCTTAAGGGTTGCATGTTGATCCGTGCAAACACGATCGGTATGGAAGGTAACTAACGCATACGTTATTACAGTCACAACCACGCAAATAGGACAGACACAGAGACAACCAACCCGAGGCGTGGTGTCGGACAACATAAGTGTGAGAGTTGGAGCCTAGCGACAGCTCTATACCAAATTAAGCAGAGTATCGGTATGTCCGATCTGGCGCCCGCCGGCGGCGCAGCGGCGGCGGCCCCGGAGGGGGGTGCGCTCGCAGGCCCGTCGGCATCCCCTCACCTCCCCGTGGTGGGCGCTGGAAACCCCGTAGCCGTGCCAGGCCTGGCACGGTAGGGGGCTAAGAGGGCCGACAGCTCGATCCGCGGGATCAGCAGCTGTCGGGAAAGCCATGTACAGAGGGCTTTTGAATAGAATAATTTCTGTGCGATACCGGCGCCAAGATCTCCCGCTCGGCCCGTCCGATATGTTTTTTCGCGTACAAATACTACTAAGGACAGTCCTACCTCGAGGGGGTGGGACATGTACTTCAGGAGCGTTTGATTGCGAGGAGGGTACGGCCGGATCTGCGGTGGGGGGTGGGTGTTGGAGCTGGTGGTGGCCAGCCGGGAAGTAGCGCCGAGAAAGGGCGCTCGCTAGCCGCCGACCAGCCCTGTGCCGGTCGACACTTCTCAGGGGGGGAAGCAAGACCTTGTACATGCCGGTGGCCGGTCGCAGGCGGAGGAGCGGCTATGTGAGGCGGCGGAGATCCTCTGGATCATCCGCCGCCGGAAAGCCATGTACGGAGGGCTTTTTTGGAAAATTAAAATAATGTCCGTACCCGGCGTCGAGCTAGTTGGGGAGAAGCACCATGGTAGGGCGCTCACTAGCGAGCCGCCACGCCGACAGAATACATCTCCCGAGGGGGGAGGAGTAGGCTTGAGCGGCAAGGAGGCTTGTCGCGAAGGACGGAGCGACATGATCTGGCGACGACGATCCTCCGGGTCGGCGCCGCCGGAAGACCCCGTACGGAGGGTTTTGACTAATTTCCGTGCACCCGCGGCCCGACGGATCCGGCTACGGCGACCTGACCCCCCCCCCCCCCCCCCCTCCTCGATACCCACTACCGGATAGACGAGACCCTTGCGGGGGGGCCCGGGTGAGCGCGGAGGCCCTTGTTTCAACAAAGTCTGCTAGGTGGACGCGCATCAGAGGGGGGGAGGGTACGGACGCAGGCCGGACTACCTGACAGGTACCCGGGTACCAGACAGAGAAAAAACCGGGGAAATGAGCGGGGAAAATTCAGGTGCGGAGGCAGGAGCGCCCATTTTTTCTATGTCTATGTGTCTCGGTCCCCCCCACCTGCCATGGAGGTGACGGGGGACCTCGACAAGGAGGACCGTCGCGTCGGCGGATGCGGCGGCGACCTTGGCGGGGCTTACGGGATGGGGCGGCGGGATCGACGAGCGACCGCGCGAGGAGGGGTTTTTTGCCAGCCTTTCCCCTCCTATCTTCGGCAAGACCGAAGTCACGCGGGAGCTAGATTAGGCTGGCCCGTCGTCCCTCCCGAACGCCGACCGGCCTCGGCCGGTCGGCACCCCGGTTCGGTGGGAGCGGGCCGAGCATCGTGAAGGTCGAGCAGCAGTTTAGTTTTGCATTTCTCGACAAGTGGATATATTTTTAGATCTGCTTTTCTTGATTACAAAATTATTACGCTGCTACTGCTTAGGCGGGGGGACTGTGGCAATTACTGCGGTTGCTTACAGTTTTTTAACTCCCGAGGAACGTCGACACACAGTGAAGCTAGGTGTGTCGATAGGTGTACCTGGTCGAAGAGACCCGGGCCCAACTTGCTAATAAGTCATGTATGGCGAAGTAGAGTGGCCCGAGAGACAGCAGTCGGTCCAGTTTGCCGGCACATGTTGTGAACAATTTCAATTTCAATTTCAATTATGTCCGATCTAGACATGTACTATTGTACTAATCATATCTAGAATAGCTTATAGTAGCTATCTGCAACTAATAACTAGAAGGTATTACTTACAACACTCCCCCTAAAGGTAGCTACGGGATGAAGCGTTGGACTGGGTCTGCTCCTCCCATGATTGCACTTCGGTGTCTTGTCAGTGCAAGTCATGGTAGTTGTTTGGTGAACATATAAGCCACCATTTGGTGAGTGGGGAAATACCTCAACTTGATGGTTCCTTGCTCCACTTGGTCCTTGAGGAAATGCTACTTCATACCGATGTGTTTAGTCTTCTCGATGACCAAGGTATTTAGGGAGTATGCGATGGCACTTGTCCTCCCAAATAGTGGTGGTTTCGGTGATTGGGGCGTTGAAGACCTCCCCCATAAGTTGGCGGAGGTGGAGTCCCTCTATGGTGGCTTCAACCGCAGAGCAATTATCGGCTTCACGAGTGGATTGGGCCACACAAGTCTGTTGTTTAGACTTGTAGCTGATGGGCCCGCGTCCGAGGGTGAAGAGATAGCTTGAACGCGACTTGCGGGCGGTGCGGCTGTCGTTTGTCTAGTCCGCGTCAACAAAGTTTGTAAGTTGGAGATTGTGGTCCGTGCCTCCCCTAACGTCAGGCGCATGTCGATGGTGCCATGGAGGTATCGGAGCCAAGGATTCTCAGCGCCGTGGTAACGTCGGGACGCGTGGAGACTGCCCAGAAGGCTGGGGTAGACGTCCTTGGCCATCCCTGCAAGGGGGGGGGGGGGGGGGGGGGGGGGGGAGGCCATGTGCGCAAGGCCGGAGAGGAAGCCGAGGTCCATAAAGAGGGACGAGGGCTTAGAGTCGGTCATGCCGTACTTAACGTGGATATCATGCATGTATTTGGACTGATCCCGCGAGATGGTGCGTGCTGAGCGGTTGATGCGGGTGTTGTGCATGCCAAGGAGTTGGGAGAGGTCACCCATGTCCTTGATTTTGAACCGGGCATCAAGTTGAGCCTTGAACGATGTAAGCCATGAGGCATCATTGCAGGCTGCGGGAATGTCGTCCACAAGCAGTGCGATCATGGCGAAGACGTGACAGCTGAGAAAAGATGTAGTAGATGCACGGATCTTAGACGCATTGTTGCCACCCCTTTAAGCCATGCACGAAGGAGCATGTTGAACTCGCGAGGGGACTGTTTCAGTCCGTAGGGGCAGCGTTTGAGGTGACACACCTTAGACGTGCCATCAGATAAACCGAGGGGTTGGCGGATGTACACGTCCTCCTTGGTCGGGGCGTAGAGGAACGCAGTGTCGATATCAAGCTGACATAGTTCACGGATGGCAGCGATGGCGAGGAAGAGGCGAAAGCTGACCATGCGGATGCCCGGGGGGAACGTTTCCGTATAATCGAGGCCATCGCGTTGGCTGCAACCTTTGGCGACGAACCGTGCTTTGAAGCGGGACACATCACCCACTGTGCCTGATTTGACTTTGTAGATCCACATCTTGTTGACGGCCATGCGGTCAAGGGGAAGGTCGACGAGTTCCCACGTGCCGTTGTCCATGAGGGACGCGTACTTCTGTTGCATAGCGGCCTGCCACTTGGGGGCTTGGGCGCTGTCCTGAGAAGCCCGGTATGATTTAGGTTCAACACTCTTCCGGGCGGAGAGGGGAGCAGCGGCGGCAAGGGCTGCGCCGGTTGGGATGTGGTGTGGACAATAAATCGAGTCGGGCACGAAGGGTTGTTCGAAGATGTCCTCGTTCGCCTTGCCATGGTCATGGTCACAGCATGCCGTGACAAGTACCGGCGGGTAGACGGACATATGTGGGCCACAAGGTCCCCGTAGCGGAGGGGGTGAGACCTAAGGCGAGACTGGCCGGGGGCTGTAGGGGGGGGGGGAAGAGGTTCAGTTGGGAGGGTGTCGAGAGGGTGGGATGTGGGCGAGGTGTCCTGAGGGCCGTCGTCATCCGAAGCGTTTGCGATGAATCGCCGAGTCAACGGGGAGTCGCGCGCCGAAGCCCGGGGTGTTATCTTGAAAAACAACATGGACTAATGTAGTTATGCGGCGAGTCTCGGGGTTGTAAATACGGTACCATGGGGCGTCAGGCGGGTAGCCAACCATGACGCCACGAAACGCTTTTTCGCCGAATTCCCGACGCAGCTTGTCGGGCACCTTCACGAAAACGGTGCACCCGAAGATGCGGAACTTGGAGTCATTTGGCGCCGACGACGTAAGGAGAGTGAGTGGGACGCCACCGGTGAGGCCAACCGGGAGGTTGTAGGTACGGTTGCGCAGGTACACAACTTTGCTGACATCGCACGACCACATGAAGTTTGGGACAGCTATGCTGTGGAGCATCCCAAATGCGTTGTCCCTGATTGTGCGCTAGGGCCGTTCGGCTTTATCGAGTATGTGATGGGCGTAGGGGGCATAGAATTGCACACCGACGCCATGCAAACACACATATGGCGGGTCGTAGCAGCCTCAAAGACGGAGTCCGAGTCAAACTTAAGGACCGGAGCGAAGGCGCCTGACCGGGAGTGATGGCGTGCAAGTGTCGGATCTCCAATAGGAAGTTCTCTAGCTCTGAACATGTGTCGTCTTTGGACTTAAGGAACGGCACCCGCACCTAATGTGTGTGGTGGTCGATAACGAGCAGGCAGTAGCGGAGGCCATGTGGGGAGGGAACATTCACTGAACCCCAAATGTCAGAGGACATGTTCGCCAAGGGACGGGATGGTTTCACGCCAGCAGTGGTGTTGCGAGATGCAGCAACGGCCTTGCGGAGCAAGCATGAATCGCAAGAAACATTTTTACTTAGCATGTTAATGTTGGGCTAGTGGGGACTCCGTGTGTGTGTTGGGCATGCAGGCTTTGCATATCAAGTTGCCCAAACCGGCGGTGCCACATTGCATGTCGCACATGGCAGTGAGGGCAACACATGGACCGGCGTCAAGCGACGACTCTGCTGAGGGGCTTGTGGGCAGCTTTGGTTGATGGGGCAGGAGGTAGAGACCGTTGCCGGACGGCTCTAGTACCCCCATTCATGTGGGCACCATGATCAAGCCACTATCAGAGTTAGTAGGAAAAAGGAATTCACAGCCGCTATGCGATTGCATCCAACTGACATTGAGGAGACGACCAATGTGCTCGGCCGCGGATCCAAAGAGACGGCCTATTGCCCGACGGCCCCTCGGCATGATGCCCCGGGGCGTCTCAAAGCACCTTTTATGTGTCCTCTACCGAGTGTGGGGCACGAGTTGCAGCCACGACCAAAGTAGGTGGAGTAGAGCGCCGCTGGCTTACTCGCTAATAAAAGTAGGTACAATATACCATTCAAGCTAGGGCTACCGTGCACCTTGTGTATGCGTATTCACCCACCAGTGCGCTCCCCCCCCTTCTCCGGCTTGGACATGTATGCACCATGTCCACACACGACGAGTGCGTCCGTGTGGGTGGATGTCGGGCGTCCTCGGGCAGCTGACTTAGGTGGGGTGGTGTGGTTGGTTTTAAAGCGCAGTTTATATTGGCAGTACCGCCGACAACAAGGTGAAAGTGCTATGTTACTAGGTAGTCTTGCCTTTTGCGGGAGTGGTGGCGATCGCAGCTCGCCGAACAAAGTTGTCGCGCGTAAGTGACGTGAGGCGAGGGCCCATAAGTCGTTGAACCTTATAAGCACGATCAGTATGGGAGGTAACTAACGCATACGTAGTTACAATCATAGTCACGCAAATGGGATAGCAGCCACAAAGATAACTAGCCCGAGGCGTGGTGTCGGGACAACACAAGTGTGAGAGTTGTAGCCTAGCGACAGCTCTGTACCGCCGAATCAAACAGAGTATCGGTATGTCCGATCTAGACATATGTACTAATCCTATCAGGATTAGCTTACTGTAGCTATCTACAACTAATAACTAGAAGGTATTACTTACAACATTGTCACTAACTAGTGATGTTGACGGCGGGGCTTGGGGCGTTGGGCGAGGCCTTTCCTCAGTCCTCGAGGGTTACCTTGAGGACTATAGGTAAGACGCACCGCTTTTACAATAACGCTTAACCGCTAAGGTGTGCGTTATGTCACACATGCATGTAACTTTTGCAAACCTCTAGATTTATAACAATATGACTATATAGGGCCTTCGCGGCATTTTGCAATAAGCTTTGTACAAAACGGACCGCGTGCCACGTAGCGCGCTCGCATGCGTGTTGTAAGTAATACCTTCTAGTTATTAGTTGCAGATAGATACAGTAAGCTATTCTAGATATGATTAGTACATGTCTAGATCGGACATACCGATAACCTGTTTGATTTGGTATAGAGCTGTCGCTAGGTTACATCTCTCACACATCTGATGTCCCGACACCACGCCTCGGGCTGGTTGTCTATGTTACTGTCCTTTTGCGTGACTGTGATTGTAACTACGTGGGCGTTAGTTACCTTTCATACTGATCGTGTGTGCACGGTTTAACGATGCGTTAGCATGTAATTATTACAACTTACTCGGAATCCCCGTAGGGGTACCGGCGTATGTCCCATCACACACTTTCGGCTCCGCGGCTCTGTCGGAATCGGGAACGGATAGTTACACGTGGGTCGTGCCGGCCCCACAAGGGGGCCGGCTGTGGTGACAAGAGAAGTGAGAGGAGAGAGATGGCGGCCGGCGAAGGCACCGGCAGGGCCGGCCGACCGCCACTAATAGGGAATAGAGTACCGCTAATAGCATAACACTAAGTACTGGGATGACAAGTAGCTACCTTGTACAGAAGCACTAGGCAACGGGATGCTAGTGTTGACACCCCCCTCAAGGTAGCCGAGGCCTTGACGTCGTCCTAGCTTGCGTTGAGGAAGGTGCCATCTTGGTCGAAGGTGTAGTGCTTGTAGCGTGTGTCTCAAGCCGGGTAGGTGTAGACATGCGCTCACATGAATGTGCCGCTACCGGCGAGTTGTTACTATGAAGCGGTTCCAAATGTACTGCGTAATGTGCTATTCTGACATGTAGCGGAAAAAACTGTCCACGGGCGAATTAGCCGACGCATGAGAGCGATCGGCGAGGAAGAAGCAAAGCCAACATGGCTGTTAGGAGCGTGTAGACACGCAAAAGCATAGACGGGCGTTGCTCGTGTTGACTCCTCCCTTTCGCCGTGGGAAAAATAACCTCCCCGCTAAGTTAGGTGAGCGTTGCGGCTTTGCCTCGGGAAAAAAACAATAACAATACTAATTAAAGTACGCACGGCCCGAATTTTCGCGGGTCTGTTTCAAACAACCACATCCGGTCGATAGTATCGGTAGGCTGAAGGCTAGGTGAGACTTAAGCATGATGGGGCAAGCGTGGCGCCGGGCGCTTTACACACGCTATTCTTCTTTTTACGTGGGAGATGGTAGGTTAGTCGTGGACAACCAACTCGAAGGCGAAGCGTGGTGTCGGTTGGACGATGAATTACTAGCGTGGCGCCGAGCGCTTTACACACGCTCTACTCTTTTTTACGTGGGAGTAGGTAGGGGTAGCGTGGCGCCGAGCGCTTTACACACGCTCTTCTCTAGTGTAACTTGGTGGAGGGCCCATAACCTGCCGGAATCGGGAACGGATAGTTCCACGTAGGTCGGGCCGGCTGTGGTGATAAGAGAAGTGAGAGGAGAGAGATGGCGGCCGGCGAAGGCACCGGCAGGGCCGGCCGACCGCCACTAATATGGAATAGAGTACCGCTAATAGCATAACACTAAGTACTAGGATGACAAATAGCTACCTTGTAAATAAGTACTACGCAACGGGATGCTAGTGCTAACAAGCTCCTTCGCGGCAATATGTCAGCGTATCGTCGCAGCCATGGTCCGTCGGGTCGGGAATGGCCGACTACAAGCGGATGCCCTATATAGGTTGAAGACCGCCAACACCTTTTTCGCTGCTACCTTTTGGAAACCTCCGCTCGTCTCCGTATGCATGTTGTATCTTACCGGAAACCTGCGGGTCCACCAACGGCTACGGTAACTCGCTCGACTCGGCTCCCCTATCTCGTTGCCGTCATGGCACATATGCCTTCGTCGCTCTCGCATCCCGCAATTATTAACCAGAATTTCTACTGGTGTACGGGTCACGGCGTACATGTACTGCACCACTCGGTCGTCTCATAATCGGTACGTAGTTCCCACATTCGCGTACTCGTAGTGTAGCGATAACGTATGTCGTACTCCGTAGTTCGCAAAGATTCGCGTTCCGAAACCTTCAATTCTTCAATAAGTCTTCTTCTTCCCAACGGTCCTTCCTTGGTTCTCTTTTGAAAGAAATCAAGCGCGGACATAAGAACGGGGTCACTCAGGATTTTCTTTTGACGTCTCCATGTCATTAATGCGTAGAAGCCTTCCATATCTTCATTCTCTCTCTCGAACTGTTGCGTACGAGTATACTCCGCCAAAAATGACCAAAATACACTCGCGGCACAGATATTCCAGTATTTGCCAGCCCGTCTCAACAACGTTGTCGTCGCTTCTTCAATCTCTCGATTTCTTAAGTTGGATATTTCAGTGGCGCAAAATAGTACAACATCTCTTGGCTCATATTGGTCTTCTCTCAATGCATCGTTCGCTCAGCTCCGAAGGCATCTTGCCGCAGGATAAAGCATCTCGTTCCACGCATCTCGCAAAACAATCGATTCGAAGTCACCATAAGTCGTACACGTCGGCGTCTCATAAAATCTCCGCTGTGTCGCTACAAATGGTACTAGCTCTTAGTCGCAGAATTTCGCAAAATCTCCTCGACGTAATTCCTACTCGATATTGAAACTCACCCGCCAAGAATTGAAATGTGCGATACTCGTATTCACGATGCGCGGAGGCATACGGCAAGGATTCAAAATCGGCCGGTTTCACATACGCACGTTGTGTTTCATATACGGTCGTATCACAGTGTACTATAGCCGGTCGACTACCGCTAGCTGGAAAACCTTCATCTCCCGCGTAAAGCTTCTTTAGCGTCTTCTCGGCTCATCGCTGGTACTCCTAGTCCGTATTCGCTAGATCACGGGTTCTTGCACGAAGTCCTTCTCGTGCGCCGACTCGTCAAGAGCCTCTTAAATTAGCTTGAACGGCGGCCAAAACTCTTCCTCGGTACAATCTTGGCCGCGTTCCATCGTCTCGCCAATCGAACTCGACTCCCTCAGCCAAAGCCGGTATACGCCGGAGGTCGGCGTCCCTAAAGTCGAGTAAGTTGCACCCAGAGTCGACCACCTTGATTATTGTAGCACATGTCCGACTTGCAGCGACCAAAGTCGGCGCAAACTCCACTTCATACTCACCAACGTTAGCTCTCGGTAGCCAAGGGGGTTTGGGTCTTACCTGTCGTCGGAGAAGCAGGGCCATGGTTGAGAGAGAGCAAGGCGCGATGGCGGCGGGTAGTGACACACCTACAGGTCTAGGAGGTCTTTCGGGAGTCCTCATTTCGCTCTCCCGGCAGCGATTAAATGCTCGACTCGCAACAACGAAACATCGCAAACCTTAAGCAATGGCTTCGCAGCACCCATAGTCAATATATAGGGGTTGAAAGGTATTGGCGGGCCATGAGGAGCGGGGTTGCGGAAACTAGGGCGAGATGGTGGCGGGGAGCAAGGGGCATGCTCTTTTCGGTAGTTCCTTTTTTGCGCCACCGACCTAATGCTACATAACAACATCAAAAGCACGGACGAATAACTATGCCTCCGAAACACAAATAGTCAATGCAAGTCTATAATTTCCGAGTTTAAGTGGTCTGTGACAGGCGGGGGGGCGGCGGGTAGGGTGCGCCGGCGCGGTAGGGTGCGAAATCAATGCGGTTTAGCTTGTTAAAATAGCTAAAAATATTCAAATTTCTCTACCGAAGTTAGGGTGTTTGCCCGATGACTTGCCGCGCACGAAGTTAGAAACAAAAGTCAGTGCATGATCCCCAAAGCGAGTACTAAACATTTTTCGGGGTTTTTCTAGACGTGAGTGGTTGGGGAGGGTTGGGAGTGCCGAGAAAAGGGCTTGGTGGCAGCGGGCACCTAACCATGCGGGCGTGATATGACCCCGACGTCGCACAAAACACCTCGCACGGTTAACAACTCATACCACACCGCCCCCCACACCACCCCTTGAACCCTATCTTATTAACATGCTATTAGCGCCTCGTGTCAAGTCATAAGACGTGTATAGGCATCCGACCCTCTACTCAACGCGCAATTGGCGAGAGCTACAGTTGGTGCGATGGATACATGGTGGAAGAATCGCCGCCATGTTGTACAAAGGCCTCCAAATTCAAATTTTATTTCGAAAATATGTTCTGTGGTAGAAACGGCGTATCATAGAGCCTTTCCTGTGGGAGTTTGACTTTGTACCAACTATTGTGGACGCTCTGTAAATGCCCCCTACTCGTGGTATACGTAGCAAAAAAATGGTACGTGTACTACCCATTCTCCCGAGGCACAAGAACCGGTGCGGGTACAAAATGTTGTATACGTACAATACTACAATATGACGAGCTCGCTCCTTTCGTCGTCACAATGCTCGTCATACGACCCTTCATCGCTATATACAATTCCTAATATTATTTATTGCAGTTCTGTATTTAAAGCTTGTGTAGTAGGTATTCAAATTAAAAGAAGAAGTACACCTACGGCTCGCGAGCCATGCACCGAAATTGTCATTTTTACAGGTAGTCCAATTACGGCACACGGCTCGGAAATGACACAGCTTGGCGCCAAGCCCTCCCTCATATTGCTTTCTTTGTAGTTCATGTATCGCACTCCCGCAATGTTTTGCTCCGTGAGATGGGCCTTGGTCTTTCTCGCATAACTCGAATGGGCCGACGTCCGGACGGGTCGGGCAGACCTTTCTTGGTCAATGCCGGGAATGCATTCAATCATGTTTGTTTGCATGTCATTGGAAGGTTTTAGTTGGTGAAACTCCAACACTGACCTCGTGTGGGGTTAGCGCAGTACGGTACGGTTCTCGTACAATGGTACGTAATGCACTCACACGAGCGTCGCCTACCCGGGAGCATGATCGATGATGAGTTTGAGGTTTGTTTCGAACTTCTGCTCTCAGTCACGCTTGCAAAATGCCGCTTGAAGAGGGTGCCCGTGCGGGTAAGCTGCTAGTCCCATATCCCGGGGGCGCCAAAAAGAAAACGGCTCGAGCCAAAAGGTACACGGCTCTTGGCTTAAGCCGTGTACCTTTTCGCCCGAGCTGTGTACCTCCTCCCGGTACATGGCTCTAGCGCCCAATACATTCGGTAGTATATCCCGCATGTCGCGTCGCGCGGGGCTCTTCCCATTGGTTGGTAATCGTCCTTTGGCAAGGATCCCTCCACCCACACCCGTCCGTAGGCGCGCGAGCACGGCCCGCCCAATATGCCTCGGCGTAAGCGCTACGAATAGGGGGCCGCGAGATCCTGCAGCCGGCATTGGCCAAAAGCGGAGAAAGAGGTCGCCCTTGGGGCTTTACTCGCCGTCTCGGAGCTGAATGGGGTAAGGCTAGGGGCAGGTCGCCATCGATAAATCGTCGATAATATCGTCATCACCCGTTGATGATACCATCGATGTGATAGGTTGCGACATTTACATCGACACAATGTCATTAGTACTAGTAGCAATGCCAGCAATTATCAAAACAATTGGAAAATATCGATCATCAAAGTCCGATGTATCGATATATTGTCCCAAATATCGATACATCGGTGATGATATCGGCTTAAATTGCTATTGATGTCAACATCTCAAAACATCAACACCATCAACATCGACAATCCAAGATATCAATATACTATCAACATCGATGTTTCAATATATCGTTACCATCAACATCGACGAAATTCATCACTTGATCCCTAGCCTTAGAATGGGGCCTACGAAGAAGGGGGCGCCCTAGCGCGCTGGTATTACCCTAGCACTAAAACTACCAACGAAGATAGCGAAGCCCCAAATCTTGGCACCGCGGGTGTCCGCACTGCTTTTAGTCTCATATATGGGGCCGCCGTAATAGTAAATTGGTTTGGATCGCGCGCGCTTTCGTCGGTTGCACACTCACCCACCACAAACGGTCTTGGTCTTTAGGAACCGCCGTTTTGGTCGGGATCAAGTGGTCGACAAGTGGCCGGGAGGGCGTGACGGTAGCGGAATAGACCGCAAAGGGATGCAATTGGCCAGGCAAGTTCCCGATACCAATCCGGCCCGAAAGAACGCAGACTACCTTCGAGGAGAGCGGGATATAGAAAAATAAGATAACATGCTGCACAAGGGAGACGGCTGTAGTTGGAGGGTGTTCCCGCAAGTGGGCGCGTATGCGATCTTTGCAAGCGTCTAGTACAAAACTGACGCGGTTGTTGTGAGGGGGTGAGCTTGAGTGTAAACCACCGCAATAAAGCAACATGATCAACAACATTTAGCAAGAACTGCTATTTCGTGTCGTAATGCTTATGTTTGTTTAGCTGATGCAACACACACACACACACACACACACACACACACACACACACACGCACACACTCGCGCGCGCGCGTGCGCGCACAGACACACTTCTTCTACTTGTGTAGCTATCGTTTTTCGTTATTATTGATGCTTCTACTTCAACAACTGTTATTGTTACTGTTATTGTTGCTGCTATTGATGCACATAGACACACTCATACACACACGCGCGTGCACACACACACACACACATATACACACACACATGTAAAGATATAGGGTTACATGCACACACAGAGACACACACACACGCAGAGACGCATTCACGCACACACACACGTGAGCGCGCGTGCGCGCACATGCACACTTCTTCTACTTGTGTCGCTATCGTTCTGTTATTATTATTTGATACTTCTACTTCAACATATGTTATTGTTGTTGCTATGGTTGTTGTTGATAATGCACACAGAGACACACATACACGCACGCGCGCGCACATACACAAATACACATACACACACACACTCACTCACACACAAGGAAACACACACACGCACACCCACCCACCCACCCACACACACACATACACACACACACACACACATACATACACACACACGCGCGCGCGCGCGCGGGCGCGCGCGCACGCTTTCGGGCTCTCGCAACAACGGTTGGCTGGAGATCTGGCACTACGTAGACGCGCTCGTGCACGGGAACAAGATTGTATCGAGTGCACAATTCGAGTAGAAAGAATGGATACGTGCAAGTTGTTAAGCGCAACTAGGCGGCGGTCTATTTACGGTCCGACGGGTTACGCGGTAGTACGCCGGGAAGATGCATGTATCCACTTACATATATGTCTGTGTATGACCGTGTGAGTATACTATGTGTGTGTTAAGCCTCCGCATCAAACATCGATGTGTTCGTGGGATCATGATGCGTTTGCCGCATTAGCCGCATCCATGCGTCCATGAATTAGTGCCCTATTCAGTCAATGCATCCATGAACTAGTGCCGTATTTAATTGGCGCGTCCACGAATTAGTGCTCAATTTAATTAATGCGTCCATGAATCAGTGTCCTATTTAATCGATGCATCCATAAATTAGTACCCTAATTAATCAATGTATCCATGAATTAGTAAAGTATTTAATCGATGGACAACGAATTACCTATACATTTCCGGGACATCGGTTGCATCGATGCATCCCATTTGAAATTTCTTTGATAAGATGATTCAAGAAGTCAATGGCAATGTTGTCTTTCTAAACTATATACACGATTACCATCCATTAATATTCCATCTCATCATCTCTTTAAAATTGCGTTTGTGAAGAGACCGATATTGATGCATCAATGCATTCGTCCCGCATTACCCGTATCAATGCATCCATGAATTAGTGCCCTACTTAATCGATGCGTCCATGAATTAGTGCCCTAATTAATCAATGTGTCCACGAATTAGGGCCACATTCAATCGATGCATCCACGATTTACCGATTTAATCGATGCATCCACTAATTAGGAAAACAACAAAATGGATGATGCATCAAAGTTTTAAGAATTGCAAATGATGCTTGATCTTTAATGTTTGAGGCTGATGCGGAGGCTTAGTGTGTGTGAGAGTGCGTGTGCGTGTGTGTTGTGACCTTGTGCGTGCGTGTGCGTGTGATCGCTTGTGTGGCCGTGTGCGTATGTATGCGTGTGCGTGTGTGCGTGTGTGTGTGTATTTTCGTGTGTGTGTGTGTATTTTCGTGTGTGTGTGTGTGTGTATTTTCGTGTGTGTGTGTGTGTGTGTGTGTGTGTGTGTGTGTGTGTGTGTGTGACTCCGTGCGCGCGCGTGTGTGTGTGGCCGTGTGTGTGTGTTTACATGCACCAGTTCACCGGATGATGTTGCGCTCACCGGTGAGGGGTCCGTACTCATCACCACATATAGCGGGCGGAAGGCATTCACGAGTCCCGCCAAGCCGAAAAGCAGGACCACGGCCCATACAAGCGTGATGCGCCTAGGATTAAGCATCGTGGAATGGGCGCGGGTGCGGGTAGGTGTTAGTGAGAGAGAGAGAGAGAGAGAGAGAGAGAGAG
>JAPMLY010000751.1:85000-159681 GCA_026401115.1 Tetraselmis chui
TGTGTTTGTGTACCTACGAGCGTGCGTTGTTTTATGCCTTTGTGTGTACGTGCGTATGCGTTTTGTGTGTAGTGCACGTGTGTGAGTGTGTGTATGCGCGTGTGTGTGTTTATGTGTGTACTTGTGTTTGTGCATGCGTGCCTGTATTTGTGATTATGCGCGTGTGCGTGTGTGTGTCTGCGTCTGTATCTGTGTCTATACATATTTGTGTGCGTGCGTGCCTGTGCATGTGTGTGTGTGTGTGTGTGTGTGTGTGCGTAATACATGGTTTCAAAGTATTGCTCCCCCCCCTACCCAACTCCATCGAATAGCCAAAGCGCTCAGTCCATAAGAATAAAGATTCACCATTCCTTCCATAAATCAATTTTTTTCACAGCATACACCCTAACCAGAGCCACTCTTCTACATCAGCTTCAACTTGAGTTAAGACCTGCACCACAAATCCAACGCCCAACCTGCTGCCCCCTTTCCTCCGTCAACGCATTGTCTTTATCAAGATATTTTCATCCCTTCGTTTTCTAGATCAGCAACTAGTATCAACATGTTACTGTTCCATAACTTCTCGTCTGAAGCAGCACTCTCAATCAAATCGCCCAAATCATCGTCGAGCTCAACTGCCCCACCACCCTCACACACGTCTCCTCCCATACACGCCCCATCACTGCATTCCCTCTCGACCCTACCCCAGATCGTCTATGCAGGATGCGTGGTGCAGGGGAAGGCAGTGCAGGCCACACGTACTTGAGACGCTGCTCAATGGAGGGTGTGGCAATGCCCAGCACCGCCAGGACGATGCCAAGCACCTCAGTGCGGGCCTGCGCGTCGGGGACGCCGCCCTCGGAGCCCGCAAAGTGGTTGGCGAGCAGCAGCCCTCCGCCAAGGAAGCCCACCGCCCGCGGGATCAACGCATCGTCGAAGCCAGGGATACCTGCCCCAAAGCCCAAGCGTGCCAGGCACCTCAAACAATAAACACTTATAGACAAACCAATATCAGACAATCACTTCTAATACATTGTAAGTAAAACAATGTAATGCTACGAGTATACTAGCTCAGGAAAGAAACTGAGCTTCGCCCCGCTCACGAGCACAGCGCACCGAGTGTGAAGCGAAAGACAGCCACCTCTAGGTCCTCCTCCTGCGCGCCACCCGTTGCTGCGAGTCGGGACCTCCTTCCGATGGGTTTTCGCTGTGATCCGGGCGAGCAGACTCGGCGGTGATCGGGAGCGCATCGCCACGTAGGTGAAGCTGATCGCGCGCCGGCGGTGCTGCGCGAGGGCAGGCACAGCGCTGACAGGCTGTTCGCCGTTAGTATACGCATTGGCGCGACCGAAGTGTGACTGGTGACGAGCTGAGCTGTGAAATTTTAGTTATTTCTGCTGCGAGTCACTGGTTTGGCGGAGAGGGCCGAAATGATTGGAGAGTTTGTCGGTAACAGCAAAACTCAGCACTTCAGCAGACGGTCGTGCTGCTGATGAAAAGCTAGCGTCCTCGTCATCCATCAGTAGTGCCATCATAAATGCGTCAACTGCAAGAATGTACTGTGTCGCCAGTTTCATCCACCTCGACATAACAAATTAAACCGCTACGACCACAGATTCAGCCGCGCATTATTCACAATTCATTTATAAATAATGGAATAAGTGATGTAAACATTCTGTAATTTTATGTTTTATCATATTTTGGGGAAAGAAATTACAAGAAGCACTAAAGGAACATGGACAGGACAGGACTTGATTTATGCTGTATTGATATTTGACTCGAATAGAAAGCCAAAATCATCCGAGAACAGCCTATCGTCAAGATCGATGAATAAGATAAAAGCCATGCCTATGTAATATGTAATTAATAAATTTTTTACAAGAAAAAGGAGTGGAGGCCACCAAGCAAAAGAAGAAAAGAGGGAAAAATCTAAGCCCGAGGAACAGGAAGGCATGCCACAGCGTCAGCACTGCCCTCCTGAAAAGCGTCGCGGAGATAGGAACCCAGAGTGCCATGAAGAGCAGCAGAAAGACGTTGCATGAATTCACGTCGCACATCCCCCCCAAAAACGGCGAAAAGGAACATAATTAGATCGACGAACAAAATGTTGCATACATACCTAACTCTCAGAGCGCAAGGAGCGAGAGTTAGCAGCACCCATGCCAGGGAGGCGACGAACAGCCACCAAAATAGCCAAGCGATCAACCAACTCAGCCGCCATCGGCGCCAACGGGCCCCCATCCTCCATGGCGAAGGGATGGTAGTCATGGATCGACTATACCGAAGGCGTGCCAAGCAAAGCAAAATGCGGGCTGAGGTCCGCATCAAGTTTGCCATGTTGAGCACCCAATGCAAGGCAACCTGGGAGCTGGAGAAGAGCACATATGCGAGGAACATTGGTGTTCGTGCGAGCACTTGTAACCGTCACATCAACAACAAGATGACGGTTACTATGTAATATGTCCTCTACAAAACCGTCAACGGATTCGTATGAGTTGCTGTATTTCGGATCATATTTACATATTTTTCATACCAGTGACCCTGTCTCCCACGCGAATACACACGTTAGGTAGGTGCTCTTACGACTTGAACAAACAACTTTTTATATATGACAATTAGTTTGCATGTTCTCAACTAAGTGCACATGGGTAAATCTTAACTCGAAATATTTCCTTGGTTTTAAACTCAATGTGTGAGGAAACCGCACGTGAAATACCCCCATCACCAATGACAGATAAAAGGTAGCCGTGGAGTAGCGCCCATTCCGCGTTCCATCATGTACTTGCTCATGCTTTTGTGTTTCTATGGGTTTTCGAAGATATTTGTTGGACGAAATAGTAGACAAAGTACCTGTGCTAGACGAATTTTGTCCGACGTTTGTTGTATGAACTTTCAAAGGGGCATACCCTGTCGAATTGGCAAATACAATCTAATTGGCACACACTTGGGAAATTATGTTACCCATACCCCGACGATGTTAGCCACTCTTTATAATGGCCTTGACTCATTTAAATTATCCCGGTTGAGTCGCTAGCAGATAATGTCCAAATTTCGGAGGATGTATGTGGTACCGCTGGCTTAGTCACAGGGATTGTCACCATTTTATTTCAATTATACAACAACAATATCGCTGAACTCGCTTCGACCTCTCTCTCTACTACGTCTTATTCCGTCTTGATTTGTGTCAACAATCTGCAAGTAAGGCAAACTGCCACACAATCATACATATACTAAAAACAGATTATGAATATATAGTAAATATCTATGCATATGCTAAAAACGCGATTCGCGCTGTCGTGTTACGAAAGCGTTAACTTACAAATCTAACTTATCCGATTGCATAAACAGCCAAAATTCGCAAAGGCGCGCAGTTGTTATACCCAGCCCATGTACAACAGCTCTACATAACAAATTGTGGTGAATACATTGAGGAATCGACGTAGATTGATGACATCCAGCCAATCGAGCGTTTTTGCGTGACTAGCCAAAAACACATTCTTGTTTGATAAGTGTGGATTACTAAAAACCTCGACGCAGTCGCAAAAGGAGTTAAATGGGATTTATTGAAAACCTGTGGTCGACCGTGCCTCGGTAAATTGCAAGGCTTAATACAAATTATAATATAAATATAGCTACACTCCTCCACAAAATTCCGGACATGCATTATGTTAAGCATAAGCTAGTCAAGAACACGCTCCCCTCTCACCACGTCAAGCACGACGATACCCGAGTACCACCCAATTGTAGGAGAGCCGAGAAGCAAGCAGTAAGCCGCCATCCGGGGTGGTCAGACCTCAGCTAAAAGCGGGTGTTGTCGGTGGAGTTTATCGAATTAAGCCCATAAACTCCCGGGAAATTGTCTGAACTACACACGTCATTCTGAGCGCCACGTTTGGGCATTACTCAAGCGCTCATACCAAGCTGCATATTACTCTGTTCCACATAACCATATTTTTGGGGGCTTTTGGAGGGGGTTTGGAGGCGTGGGTGCCGTGTTCAATGCGCGAGGTTTGGTTTGTGGGTGTGTGAATAGAGCACGGAAGTTCACGCCGTTGGCACGGGTGATTTTTTGGAAAGCAAGCGAGCAAAAACGCACATGACGCAGGTTTGGATAAACACTGAACGCTGTAAACATGCGAGGGCGATTGGCTTAGGGGAGGGGCGAGGTCCAACTTGGCCGTTAAGGACGCATCACGTTGACGGTGGTGTTGGGAATGCTTGGGTATGTGCTTGTGCCAACCACACCCGCCCCACGCGTGGCACGCGTCGGGAATTAGGCTCGGAGGTCAAAAGGAATGAAGAATTGGTAGACATATATCGACAAACCCCGCACAAATCGTCTCAGGAGGTGAGCCGACTTGGATGGGTGTTACTTGGCACTGCGGCTCAATTGTGCCGGAAAATTTTGTAAATTAAAATAAATCATAACAAATCGATTTGTGAGATTTTGAACTCCGGAGTAAATGCGTTCGACGCGCATTGAGCAGACGCGGCCAACGGTACCTGTTACAAGACATTTTAAATATATATGAGTTAGTTATGATCGCTTGAACATTGTGGCCGAAAGCGACTTGCCCTTGGGTTGTGCGCATATCGGTGGTAGGTCTACATACGCGATTTCTTGCGTTTCCCCCACAGCGGCCTACCCAGCACCTCCTCCCTCCGTCGCCTATGCATTATATTTGCGCGACCATCGTATCAGCGTTCATATTGCGGCGTTGTGCGCCCGTTACTCTTTTCGTCTACCAAGCACGGCGACTGTTTGAAAGAGCGTGCCGCACGGGTGCGGGCGCGATAACCCCAAGTACACTTGCCCGGCAGTGTTCGAACTCGCCCCTCGCAGTTGTCGGTGCATTCCATTTTGCGCGCAAAAGCATTGCCTGGGATTTCAGGATATTTGTCAATATAATCGACGCATGATTACATTTTCTACTTGCGAAGGTGCGAAATCTTGTCCGGACTTTTGTGGAGGAGTGTACATTGGCGAAATACGGTTTCCGGCGCATTTCTGCATGACTAATCGATTTTGCCGAATATACAATTCCGCAAGCTATCATATCGAGATTCCAACCGACTGGTTACCGTTGATGCCACGGACCTTCATGACGCGCCGGTCTACTCCGGCGGAAGACCAGAGAAGCGTTTAATGTATCCATCCTAGAACCAACCACTGTCATAATTTCGAGTTCAGCTTGACATATTATTCTAGTTCTTCCGTAGACCGGCGCATAAAGCACCTAGGTCGCCCCGCCACCCATGTCAGAGTAATGCTAGGGGTTATTCCCTTCGAGTGGATTATCGTTTTCCTCTGAAGTGTCATACTTGCAGGAGGCATTCCTTCGAAACGCAGTTATAAGAATCTGAATCATATTACAGACGGCGGACACTGTTTGTACCGGACACTGCATCGTTGACAGCCGAAACAGTTTTGCCTTATAAAGAAGCCGTGCCCGGTGACAATCTGCTTGAGCGCGTACGGGGACAGCTACCCGTGCGAATGCGCATTATTATTTGACATGAGGCATAGCGAGAAGATACAAATAAAACGTATTTGCAACTTAAAAACTATTTATATTCTACAATATGAAATGGCGAAAATTTGTACTTGGTTTTTCTGGATGATGCATGTGACACCTGCACAATTTCGAAGATGGCTATTCGTTGGTAGAATAAAGAATTCTGAAACCTTTAAAAACATTGGGAAAATTGCTACTGACGAGCAAAATCTCCGTTTCAATCGCAGCACCCTTAACAATGTAGAACGCAAATGTGCAGGAGTGTTGTCCCCCGCCTCCCCCCGGGATACTTTGGACGCACATATGCTGCCGAAGCAACGAAGTGAACTGCTCTTTATATCAGGAAAACAGGAGGTTTCCGTCAGCCGTCGTGTTTCATGTGGTCTCCCGAACTCGATTGCGTATTTGTTATCACAACAAGAGCCGCATGATCGCGAGAAACTTTATGATGAGAATTACTATTGTCAAAGCGATGATACATACTAACTAAAACAATGTTCGTTTGATATGAAGGAAAAGATATAATGAATACTGTGAACCTTGAGCCCCTGTATGCGCCCGCCCCTATATGACAGTTCACAAAGATAATATGCTAAAACACGCCATAGGAAAATTCAAGTATTTGGACGCCGCTCCAAGCAGCTGTCTAGCTGGCTGCCTCGCTCGCTTCCAAGAGTCACACGTTATTGCTTGGTTCTCTGGGCCAACGGCTAGATACCGACGGCAATCGCTGGCGAGCTGTGACTCTACGGAGCTGAGGAAGACGGCGCGCTGGACGACAGGTACGCGTCTCCCCGCGCAGGGGCCGCTGCGCGCTTGCGTCGGAGATAATACACCGTACCGGCTACAACTGCAGCGGCAGCGACAACAGCACCGGCAACGGTGACTCCGGCCAAAAGAGCGACTGGCTGCGCTTCGTCACTTTCCTCGGTCGACGAGACCTTCCCTTCTAACTTGGAAGCCCTGTCTACGAATTTTCTGATACCGGTAATATCCTCGATCTCCTCCGTCTCGTCGTCGTCCAACTCCTCGTCCTCGACTTCCGGGACGGCGGGTGGCGATAATGGTGCAGGGGGAGGAGACGAGAGCGGGGCGGGCGGGGGAGGAGGAACAGGTGGTGGAGAGGGAGGCGGGGAAGGGGGAGGCGGGGAGGGTAGAGGGTCCAACGAGGCGCATCCCGGCAGCACGCACATCTTAAACTCGTCGTGATAATCCCTCTCGCGCGCTTCGATGTCCACCATTCGGAAGTGCAGGCTGGAACGGTCGGCGGTGATGAGCGCGAATCCGCGGATGTTATCGCGCCTGTTGGCAGTAGCCGCAGACCAAGGCATAGGGTTACAGCCGTTACCGTTTCGGCCGCCCGTGCCAACAAGAACGTGGATGGGGCCCATGTTCGTGCCGGGGTCCGAGGATTGCCACGTCACTTTGGTGACGTACGGGGCGTCAGGCGAACCGTCGTTCCAGTCCGTGACGCACTCGCGGCCCAGCCGAGACCGGCCGTCTTTGACAGGCGCGCACTGCCGCTCTTTGCCGCTCCGATACATAGGGTAGCTACGGTCATAGCTGTGGCAGTGGCCGCCCAGCACCAGCTGTACACGGTACTTGAGCAGCAGCGGCTCGACGACCTTCACGATGTCGCGGCTCAGGCACCCGTTGGAGCCGCACTCGTAGTCGCTGTTGAAATTGTTGTGCATCGGGCGGTGAACCACAAGCACAACCCACGGCCGAATCTGTCTCGCCTTCCAAGTATCCGCGCCCTTCAAGAATCGCACGGTCGCGTACATTTAAATTTGGATTATCGTTTCAGTACTGACCGTAAACTTCATCAACACTCAACAGTGGTATTAAATATTAATATACAGTGCGGCTATATCAGATTAAAATTCCGCGATATATCAAAGAATTTGTATTTTAGTATATCAATTTCCGGAGAATCCGGAGACGCCGAACTCGACTGTTATTACTTCGCCGAAATGCGTCACGCGTACCTTAAGGTCCTTCTCCAGCCACTCCGCCATCGCAGCCACGTCATGTGGTTTGTCGTGCTCGCTGCTGATGACGACTGTATGAACAGCGCCGAGGTCATAACTGTACCAAAATGCGTTGGTCACAGAACCATCGGGTAGACGGCGCCCCTCGCCGTTCCGCCAGCGAAGTGTGTACCCGCCAAAGCCTGCATGGTACGGGTTTGATATTATTTTCAAACGGACTCGCCGCGGCCGTTCCACACAAAACACAGTCGACGACACGAAGAATATAAATAGGACGCAAGAGGGTGTACGCTTAGGGCAGTCTCCGTTCTCGTCGCAGGGTGGGTCGTCCTTCGCCCGCTCCTCCTCCTCTTGGTTGCCCACCGCCACTTGCATCGGCGTCTTGGAAGTGAGCGGCATCATAAACCGACCGAACGCGTCCCACTCGTTTTGCCTACCACGCGCGTAGGCGAGGTCGCCACCATGAATGAGTACATCCAATTCGTCCTGCCGCTTCAGTAGCTTCTCGAGCACGGGCCGCGCCATGTTGCTCTCTGCAAGTAAATGTGGTATGTTCCGTGCGAGTCGTCACTATTTATTCGCATTTATGAATGACGTGAATACATAAAAAATCATTTCTTGTTTATCGGTGACTGTCTTAAAGTTTTTTGGGTGGTGGTCTTCAAAAAGGGGGGGCGGAGAAAAAATGGGGGGCGGCACCCAAAAATCGAATAATTTTTTCGCAATCTTTGCTTGTGTTGTCTCACTCGTTGATGGTGTGTGACCCACTATTTTTATTTGAATCGAAAAACAACGACTCAAACGCCTTTGAGTACGGAAATATACAGTCGAGCCATCGGACAGCCACAACCGCCGCCTAACATGTCAGCTAGCCGTCCGAGGGGTGGTTCCCATATTATGATGCTGGCCTCACCTTCCCCGTCGCGCCCCCAGCGGATGACGTCCTGGTCTGCGAAGAAGCCGATAGTGATGGGGTCGTCGGGGGAGAAGGGTCTGCTTCGAAACTCGAAAGTCTCGCTCCACTTTGAGGGCCACCTGTCGCCGATACGCACCTGGTACTCGTACTGCGTCCTCCCCAACTTCAAGCTGGTGATGACCACCTCGTGGATATACTCTGCAAGAGCAATCACAGGTTTTGTCAACCGCGGCTTCAGAGTATTTGTCCGACGATGTTAGGGCCTAGTAGGGTTTGAAATCGCTGCAGACCGATCTCACATCGCGTGACCGATGGCTACCACAGAACCCACAGGGTGGGTTCAGCCCTCTGGCGGGGGTTCAACGGAAGCTGGTCGGGGCCTCACTTGACATGTATCCATTTATGCCAGTCTTCGGGTCGACGTTTCTGTCAGGTAGCCCCTCGTACCAGTAACGGTAAGGCCCGCCGGTGTCGTTGGCGGCGATACTCCATGCTTCCAGGTCGGTTACGGTCGAATCATCAGCAGCACCTGTGATTGCGTCCACGGGGACGGCCCGGGCCTTGGCACGCGAACGAGGATTGCCGCTAGAGCTGCTGTGCTTTATGCGATAACGAACTTCGCTGTCGACAGGCTCGTCCGTGAGCCACCACACAAGTATTTCGTCCTGAAACTCGGTGAGCTGCAAGTGAAGCTGTAAATCCTCCGACGAGCTGAACTCCCGACGCAGAACCTCGTCAAAGCCTGCTTTTTGACCGCGTACACCTGGAAAACTCCCCGCCACAAGCAGCAGCACCAGTAGCACCGCTGCTGACAGATTGCGTGCGCCAGCCATCCGAGCGTCTCCCGTGTTCAAGTACCCGTATACTTCCAACGGAAAGGGAATAAGGAAAGCTCGTTAGTAGGTCGAGCTAGGGAGGTCAATATCATCATCATACGCAGACACCGCAACAGAATACGACACCGGCGGGCCGTTCACGCACCGATTACAGGGGGCTCAACAGTCGTCGGAGAAAAGAAACACTGCGGCTCTGCTGTATTCCTGCCGACGACGGTTGATTTGTAGCAAGTCAAGCGACACGGCGGTTTTCGTCCTGCGCGCGTCACTCAGAAATCAATAGCGAGTCCGGCTATATATTCGCTATATCCGGCTTCGAGCAAGTGACTAAGCCGCTCTACACTCTTCCTATAAATAAAGTCCCTTACCTGTACCTGTACTGCTAGTGAAATATAGGGCCTTTGGCGTCGGGCGGGTGCTCGTAATGTAGGTTTTCTAGGGCTTAACGGTACTTTAGCTCGTTGAAAAGGCGGACCGGAATTTGTGTTGACGGTGAAGTAAATAAGGGGGAAGCGGTGAAGTTGACGGTGAAGCAATTTTGGGGCGCTAGCCCCAGAGTTTAATGGTTTTGTGCGTCGTTTCGCTACATCCCCCGAAGATATAAATGCCTTACTTTTAGGCGGTGTCCCCCCTTTCCTTCATGGCGCCACCCATTTTACAGGAAATGGGCGGAGATTTTTCCAGTTATGGCGCCAAGCCCTCCCTCATATTGCTTTCTTTGTAGTTCATGTATCGCACTCCCGAAATGTTTTGCTCCGTGACATGGGCCGTGGTCCTTCTCGCACTTCTCGAATGGGTCGACGCCCGGACGGGTAGGGCAGATCCTTCTTGGTCAGTGCCGGGAATGCATTCATGTTTGTTTGCATGGCATTGGAAGGTTTTAGTTGGTGAAACTCCAACACTTGCCTCGTGTGGGGTTAGTGCAGTACGTTACGGTTTTCGTACAATGGTACGTAATGCACGCACACGAGCGTCGCCTACCCGGGAGCATGATCGATTATGAGTTGAGGTTTGTTTCGAACTTCTGCTCTCAGTCATGCTTGCAAAACGCCGCCTGTAGAGGGTGACGGTGCGGGTTCCCTGCCAGTCCCATATCCCGGGGGCGCAAAAAAAAAAAAAAAAAAAAAAAAAAAAGAGGAAGCGGGGCACAAATGGGGCCCGTCACGGTTACGATCCGACGTATTTGGGTTTGCGGGCCAACCCCGATTTCGGGGCATAACCTGATTCGGGCGCCCCAAAACTTGGATTTTCCACACTTTGGCTGGTGAATACTCCCGAAATCGGCGACACAACATGCGGTTTTATTATGATCCCAGCGTGTTGTCCGCAAACATGGGAGCGCGTGGGTGTGATAGCAGGTGCCGTTAAGATCCCCGACGTGGTTGGGATTGTCGGGGCCGGAAAACCACAGCCCGGGAGGCTTGAAAAGGCATAACTTTGCCGTACGGTGTCCGATGGAGGCAAACTAAGTTGCAAATGGAAGCCCTTCCTCCAAGTAAATAGGTTTCATGACTCAATCTACGCCTACATGCCAATTATTGCGTCAATTTTACCGTCCGATGACATCCATGCCCTCGCATAGCTACTAACTAAAAGTTTTTAAGGTTTCAGAATCTGCCACATTCGCGCGGGGCTAGCAACTCATGGGCAGGTGGTACCCGCACACTCGCTTTGCCAATACGCCAACAATTAGCGCTCTATATTGCTTCTATTCACGGCGTTGCCCATTTCATGCCCGACGATGGCATGGTGCCGTACAATTTGCCCCATGCCACATAAAAGCCCGTGCTAGCGAACTTCGAAAGCTCCCGCCAATCTTAACGCCCGACGAAACCTAGTGCACACGACATGCAATTCTCGGTGTCGCCGCTTTGTAGACGGCCGAACGTAACACACTCGGCGGATACTAGTGTAATTGCGCAAACATGATGGAAACCCAGTATCGATTAGCTTCCATGCTTGTCGCGAAGCTACGTGTACCGAGCTACGCATAAAAAAGGCGTGCATAACTTGCACATGCACGAATTTCGGCCCGCAAAATAATATGTGCCGTAAATCCAACGTGTGTGCCCACGGTGTTCACGTCAGTGAACAACGCACCGTGATGTGCTACTCGAAAATCAATATTCTACCCCTAATTGGGGTGCATGGCCATCGCGGCACTATGTGGCGGGTAATTCAAGGCGTACCGCTAGTAACGGACTTAATGGGCATAGTGTATATGTTTACGACGCGCCGCTCATAGTGTATAAAATGAATACAAAACTGATATGAAATAACCATTATCTTATCGTGCTGGAGAAGGAGAACCCGTGAAATATGGAAGACGTGTCGCAAAGGTGAAAAGATGAATAAAATCTAAGTAACTACGACAGAAACACAACGGACACATGCATCAGTTTTTTATAAGTAAAGGAAAGAACGCAACTCATACATACATCCACCATGCATAGCGTCCGAGAGGTTGGTACTATTGAACCATGCAAACACAGTTAGTGTGGAAAATAACTTACGCAAACGTAGTTACAATCACAGTCCCGCAAACGGAACATTTACGGCGACAACCAGCCTACATGCGTGGTGTCGGGACAACAGAAGTGTGAGAGCTGTAGCCTAGCGACAGCTCTGTACCGAGTCAAACAGTTTATCGGTATGTCCGATCTAGACATGTACTAATCATATCTAGAGTAGCTTACAGTAGCTATCTGCAACTAATACGTATGCGGTATTACTTACAGCACTCCCCCTGCGGGTAGCTACGGGATGAAGCGTTGCATTGGGTCTTGTCCTCCAAGGATCGCACTTCGGTGTCTTGCCAGTGCAGGTCCTGGGAGGAGTTTGGTGAGCATGTCAGCGTCGGCAAAGCCTGTGAGTTGGAGGCTGTGGTCCAGGCCCCCCCCCCAACGTCAGGCGCATGTCGATGGTGCCATGAAGGTAGCGGAGGACCTTTTGCAGAGCATGCCAATGTGCCTCCGTGGGTGAGGCTTGGGCGGAGCCAAGGATGCGCAAGACCGTGGAGACAGCGGGGCGCGTGCAGACGGGGGCGTAGTGGGGGCTGCCCAAGAGACTGGGGTGGACGTCTGGGTCAAAGTCGGGGGTTGCGTGTGTCGGTCGGCAGATGACTATGGGGTCAATGGTGGGGCGACGACGGCCACGGGGGGTGTGGTCGCCACGCTGGGCTGGGGAAGAATGATGTCCATGGAAGAGAAGAGGTAAGCCACCGGGAAAGGGAGAGCGGCCGGCCATGGAAGGCGGCGGGGCGTACGGATGCGGGTGGTCACGGGAGGGGGGGACGCCGTGAGAGGGCGCCTCCGGGATGAGAGGTATTGGGTGGTGAAGGGCATATCCAGCGGGGGGGTAGGGGGGGGTGGCGGGAGTTGTTCAACCGCGATGTCGTGACGCGAGGGATCGCGGTGTAGGGCAGAATCAGCGGGGGGGTATTGGGGGGGTGGTTGGAGGTGTTCAACCATGAGCTCGGGACGCGAAGGCTCGCGGTGCGCATCGGGACGGCGCTGTGCGACGGCGGGGTCGCCAACAAGAGCTGCAGGGGTAGAAGCAGACAAGGCCGACTGTGCGTCCGGTGGGGCGTAGCCAGGCTGGGGATGCACAAGCAGGGGGAGGGTGTGCACGTCGTGGCTGTCCCGAAAGTGTTTGAGCTGAGCATCGTGGCGGCGCTGAGCGACAGGGGGGTGCGGATTAGCACCCGCAGCAGCAACAACAGCAATGGCGGCCGACCGCGAGTCGAGGTACGCTTCAAGGCGCGTCATTTGCTCAAGGAGCAGCGCGAGAATACCCTGGGTGGTATCGAGATTGCTTTGCTGAGAGCTTGAGTCAGGGGAATCAGGAGGTAAAATAGGCGGAGTTTTCGGCGCCATTTCAACAGAGGGCGAAAAAGAAAGAGCTCAATAAAAAACAGGCAGCGGTAAAAACCGCTAGCCGGACTCGTGCCTAACAGCGGTTTCAAAGAGACGGCCTGATGCCCGCCGACCCCTCGGCATGTAGCCCTGGGGTGTCTCAGAGCACCTTCTCTGTATCCTCCACCCAGTGTGGGGCACAAGTCGAGGCCAAGGCCAGGACAGGTGGAGCGCTGCGCTGGCGGCTGAGTCGCTAAGATAATATAAAAATAAAAAAGGTAAGCTACGGCTGGCGTGCAACCTGTGGATGCGTATTCACCCGATGGTGCGCCCTCCCGCTCTCTCGGACTCTTCTTGGTTCCTCTTGGACATGTGTGCACCCTGTCCACACACGACGAGTGCGTCGGTGTGGGTGGCTGGCTATCGCCGTCGAGTGGCTGACTAAGAGGGGTGGTGGCGGGTTTTAAATTGCAGTTTATACTAGCGATACCGCCGACTACAAGTTGAAAGTACTAGGTGTCTAGATAAACTTGCCTTCTGCGGGAGAGCTGTCGATCGCAGCTCGCCGAACCAGGTTGTCGCGCGTGAGTGACGTGAGGCGGGGGCCCATAACCTATTGAACCATGCAAACACAGTTAGTGTGGAAAATAACTTACGCAAACGTAGTTACAGTCACAGTCCCGCAAACGGAACAATTACGGCGACAACCAGCCTACGGGCGTGGTGTCGGGACAACAGAAGTGTGAGAGCTGTAGCCTAGCGACAGCTCTGTACCGAGTCAAACAGTTTATCGGTATGTCCGATCTAGACATGTACTAATCATATCTAGAGTAGCTTATAGTAGCTATCTGCAACTAATACGTATGCGGTATTACTTACAACAAGTACGACTCGAGAGAATCGTTCTGAAGCACGGTTAAAAGACACTATAGATGGCCCTCTCGACCAATGTCCCCAAAAATCCGACGTGACATGCATGGTGTACGGGCGAGTTCTTGCGAGCTACTGACGGCTTCGTAGTTGTGAGCCACCGAGGCGCCGACCACGCTAGACAAACGCTTGTGAGCAATCTTGATTGTCACTAAATAGACATACATGCACAATAGCACGTTTTCGGGGAAAACAAGGGGTAAGTATAATTAGGTGGGAAGTGCAATCATAATGCAGTACAGAATATTGTAGGACTCGTACATTCTCGCTATTTAGTTGCGTTTCATATTTTCCGAGGAAGTCTATACCCGCAGCTTTCTCAATTCCCCAACTAAGTACTAGCGAGATTACTTAAGCGCATGGGCGCGCCAGATCACGTTTGCCCAATGCGATAGCAACACGTCTCGTGAGACGCTCATCGCAGGGTCGTCTCATGGTCGCGTGACGCTTCAAGATTGAAGACAAGCCAGTTTGGGCAAGACTAGGCTAGGTTGAGTCACCGCAGTGGAGGCAAGAGACAAGTCAGTCCTTCATTTTCTTTGTTTACATTCAACTACAACGCAATACACATAAGCTCTCGCGCTTTCTTTCTGCATTATTCGTAATCAACTGTTACATGCGTATCATATTGTCTAACAAACTGCAACAATTGGCATCTATTTATAAATGTTTATAGTATTGGCATTCACCATGCCGTACTAAGAGTGCAGAGAGCATAACCATGCTTGCACTTGTTAACACCATGTAACACATCTTTGAAATAAATAAGGCCATCGCGTTTCAGGTTTCCCGTATAAACCGCCTATCGCTTTGATTGATGGACACTGTGGCGGGAGTTGCGGTATGATTACGTAAGCTTCCATATGTAATCCACATAGGTGGTTAGATAAGGGTGGTTAGGGCATGCCGCGGTGCCTATCTATCCGTATGCCAGCTTTTGCAACGGCATACACGACGGCGAGGCCGACTCCTTATATTGTTTGCGTGCCTTTTGGTGCTAGCCATGCATACGCCTGCTATAGTTATGTAGCCAATCGCCCATCACAATCCGGGGAAATATGAATTGGCCGAGCGACGCCACCGACATTCAAGCATTCTACACAGGCCCTCATATAGATACACATGCGGGCCCGTCATCGGCAATTTTATCATCGCACTGTGGTTGACATTGGTAAGGACGCACACGCATACCTAACGTGATATGTGGGTACTACAAGCGTAAGCGGAATGATGCGACGGCTCCAAAGCTTTGAATATTCTACTATAATGTGGCAATTTCATGTTGAGTTCTTGGAGGGATTGGGTTTCGGTGGGGCGTGACAGAATGAATGTGGGAGCAAGGGGGGTGGTGGGGGGGGGGGGGGGGGGGGGATTTGGCGGTACTAGCGGATGATGTCGTGAAGTTGGCTAGTCGGTGAATGTTTATAGATGAATCCGTTATAATCAAAGACGGGATAGCTAAGAGCGGAGGGTGATCATACCATACCGTACATGTAGGTATGTGGCCAAAACAATGTGTGAGCTTGACTAGCGATCGAAGGAGAGGTGAATCGTACGAGCGTGAGAGTGAGGGGGGTATTGAGATGTAAAAGACGATATGTTACAGATTCGATTTTTATGATTACTGTATTGTCGGGGGCGGCGAGAGCAAGAGGGTGGAAAGGGGTTTAAGGCGTATTGAAATTGAAATTGAAATTGTACCGTATGCGCCGGCTTACACCAAACACCGTACGCGCCGGTTGCTGTCTCTGGGCCCTCCCAACTATGCCATGCAGGGAACTTATAAGTCAGGGCTAGACCGTTAACCACCTTAATCCAACCTCTCCAGGGATTTTCGGGGGTTTTACTCCCCCCCGGGGAGTGTGTAGTGCGGATTGAGGGCAGCGTGCATTTAGGGGCGTGCGAAGGTGCAGTGTGCGGAGGTGCGGCGAGAGGAAGTGCGGGATTTGATGCGGTATATGAGTAAGAGATGATGAAGCCATTGGACATTATGCGTGTGGAGTTGTGCAAGGATGCGAAACGTGTCGAGTCGGGATTTGGAGAGGAGTTTGTCAGGAGGGTCAGTGCGGGCGGTAAGTAGAGAGGTGAGACTTGTGATGGTGGATGAGTGGGGTGTACCCGTGGGGAGGATGTCTACATATGTGCCAGGTCAATGGCTGCGGATGGCGTTTGCAAGGGGTGTGTATTTGGCACGTATGAGATGGGCTGTTTGTGAGAGGTTGTGGTCCGTGCAATATTTCCATTCCCCTATTTGAATCTTTTCTATGGATGAGTATCGGCGGCGACCGTTTGTGTGACCGACGAATCGAGGTTCGAGAATGCGGATAAAGTCGGGTTTGTGCGCGGGGGGTCGTAGCGTGGGGGGGGGGATCTCGGGGGGGAGGATAGCGGGGCACGAGGTTAGGGAGTCGGGCGAGAGACCTTCGTCAGCAGCTATGAGGCGGGTGGTCATGTGGGTGGGGTGAGGTGGATGGCAGTCCAGAGGGGTGTGGGTTGGTGAGGGTGAAGTGAAAGATTTGATGGGTTTATTACCGAAGTTTGCAGTGATTGTCTCCCATCGTCCTCCGTTGTGTCGTTCCAGTAGGGATAGTAGGAGTGGTAGCGCTCTGTTGTGGCGGTCCAGTCTCAGGCCAGACATGGTTGGGCAGTTACCGGCCATGTGGCCGTTGCTAGTAAATTTTCCACACATGGGGCAGCGCAGGGTGGGGTTGTGTGTAAGCAGGCGGGTATTGTGGACTCCCCACATGAATTCTTGCTTGTGGGTGAACTGGATGTTGGTGAGTGATGTGTGCTTTTTGTGGAAGGTGAAGTCGGCGCCGTCCTCCGCTGCACGGGCGAGGAGGGCGCCGTGTTTGGATGTTTGTGAGAGGGGTGTGTGGGTGTGTTTGATGCTGTGAGTGTGAGCGTCCGTTTTGAGGTTTGTGTATTTGTAGGGTATGGGTTTTCCTAGAGTTTGTGGAATGAGGGTGTATGGCCAGGTCCAGTGGCCTATTGACACGTCCGAACCTGTGGTGTATGTTGTGTCGGGTGGTTGGCCGTGAGCAGCTTGGTTAGCTAGTGCATTTGCGAGGTCGTTTCCTAGTGAGTGATTGTGGGCTTTAATTTTGCCGAGGTGTGTGCGGATGCCTGCGTCGCAACGGGTTTTGAGGGTGTGTGTGATGGAAAAGAGCGTGTCGCGGTGTATGTTGTGTCTGTAAGCGGATGGGCAGTTTAAGTAGCCTTGTATGAGGCGGAGGGGGCACGCACTATGTGTAAGGAGGTGTGTGCGACCTAGTTGGAGGCCTATGTCTATGCCTGCAAGCTCTGCGCGATTGATGGTGTGAGAGGGAGGGGTAGAGGTCACCAGAATTTTGATGCAAGAGTCCGAGGCGGGGTGGGTGGCGGCTGCTCCTAGGGGAGAGGAGCCTCCCTTTTTCGAGCCGTTTGTGTATACAAAGTTCTGCCAATTCCAAGCAAGATTTCCTCTGGTGGGGCAGTAAGTTAGTTTCATGCGTTCCCGGAGGGGGTAGGTAAGGGGGTGAGTGGGGTTGGGGGGGAGATGATAGATGCATGCTGAGTGTGGTGAGTAGGTGTCTGTGAGGTGGAGGGGGGGATGGTGATGGTGGGGTTGGGGAGGTGTGTGTCGTAGATGGACTCGAGTGTGTTGTGAAGTGCGGTCATGGCTGCGTGTGAGGGTAGGGTGGAGAGGGCTAGGGGGTTGGCGACGAGGTAGATGTCGACCATCCAGCGTGTGCCGAATGGGGTAGGGGTGGGGTGGCCAGTGTGTTGGTCGGGGGGGTAGGAAGGTGTTTGCGTCATTGGGGAGGGTGTAGAGGTGGTGGGTGTATGGGGAGTCGATGTATTTGGAGTGGCGGTAGGGTGTGTGTTCCCATCGGGGGAGTATGAGGATGGTTGCGCTGGGTGTGTGGGAGGCTGTGAGGTGTGCGTTGGTGATGGCGTGTTCCATGGCGCGGCGAATGCATTCGTGGTCGTATCCGGGGTTGGCGATGTTGGTGCCTTGCCATGTGTGTGGGGCATTGCTGCCGCTAAATGAGAACACAATGTCTTCGGGGTATAGTGAGTGGTAGGTGTGATAATGGAGTGATTTATTGAGGGGATCGGAGTAGAGTTCTGTTTGGATGTGGAAGGTGTGGCGGAGAGCTGTGAGGAGGTCTTCTCTAGTGACGTATTGTTTCGGCGCGTGTTTCGGCGTATTGTTTCGGCGTTTAAGGCGTACTGTATCGGCGCGTGAATGGAGCAAGCGGATGGAACTCATCGGCTGTTTGGAACCGCAGTTGGCCAGATTCCGGCTGATAAGTCAGCTTGGTGGCCGTGGTGGGGGTCTTGTGGCCCGAGGAATTTGCGACGATGTTCTACATGGAGTTGAGAAAGCCGTTCCGGAGCGTGGTAGCAGTTTTCTCGGGGCTGAGCTGCGCACATCACATTTACCGGTGTGATAATCAGACATTTTAATATCGTACACGCGTTTTTTTCAAACGCGAGAATCTCGTCAAAACACGCCGCCAACGTACTCTTACCATTCGCTCCTACCCATTGCTGCTCACGCTTTCTTAACATTGCCGATACGGTGTCTTTCGCGATGAAACTTCGACCAAGTAATGCCAAGACAATATGTTCATTGAATACGAAAGTTGAAGGTGTGCGGTTGCATGTTCTCCTTACGCGGCCAGAACGCCACGGCAATTATACGTTGTTCGCACATGCAACTATTCACTTACCCGCTCACTCGCCCCCGTTGTAAGCAAGACCCCGACACCAACATCCCCGATTACCGCCGATTTTTTGGCGAAATGACGTGCTTGGCACTAAACATAGGCAACCGGCAACCATGTGGGGATTTTGTGAGCTTTGGTGTATCGACGAAGTATCACGATGATTTCAGAATCTACCTCGGGTGTGTGTTTTGCATGAGAGTGCTATGACGGCTCAGAAACGGCGAGTACAAACCCTGGAGAGCGAGTGCTTGGGCTGCATCGCGGAAGAGTTCGACGAAAAGTACCTGTCCTAACCGGCCCGATACCGAGATAGCGCATGCAACCTTTGCCTAGGCCCGTTGTTGACCCCCATGGTGGTCGTGGAGCGCAGGACGTGAAATCCTTTGTTTCAAGCAGAGACCTCTGATAAGCTCGGCTGCGACTTCAGAATATCTGACGCGTCTAAGCTTGTGAAGTTGGTCGGCTTCCCTCCCGACCTGTTGAGTAATTGGTTAAAGGACATGGCCATGCACGGGGACGAGAAAAGTCAGCATTCATTTTTTCGGACCGCTAGTTTCGCTCCGTGCAGTTCTCTGACCGTGGGAGCTGCAAGATGTAGGGTGTCGGCTGCAAGGTTTGCGGGTGGGCTTTACATACTTGGCACGATATGGAGCTCCTTGCTAGGATTCATTTAAGGCAACAAGCACGTGCGACTGCAATGTCGCGTACGGAAACATCCGGACGAGGAACATCCGGACACATCCGAAACATCCGGACGAGGAACATCCGGAAACATCCGTACGGATTGACATGTCGCGTACGGAAACATTCGGAAGAGGAATAGCACGCCAAAATTATCGTACGGCCTGGCACGGTGGTGGAGACGCTGAGAAAACAGTCTAACGGTGTCGTTTTGTCGGAGCTTACCTTCAAGTTCAGCACAGCCAAGGTTGTAGTCACGGTGAATCCTCCTAGCACATGCCGACTCTAGCTATCAGCCGCTCATTCCCTCTCGACGGGGCCTGAGGACCGCGATTTGTCAAGGTACCCCCACCTCCCCCCATGAGACCGCACCCGGCGTGAGTATGCACAATTGAAGTTCATATAATCTGTTAGGGACGAGCCTGAGATTTATGGGAGCAAAATCCCGCTGCCTGATTTTGAGCACCTTCAGCAACGGGCAACTAACTGGACGTTTCCTGAGTCCGCCTTGCGGGCAGGGTGGGGGAAGGTAAGGCATTCAATAGGCTTCCCAATGACAGCTAAACCATATCAGCACCCGCGCCTAAAGAAGAGCAAGGTTGGCTTCGCGACCAATGCTGACCACATGCGAGTGGTCCATGGGTGGGATGTTGCATACGCTAGGCGCGCGGCACGGGAGAAGAAACTAAAGGAAGAAGAAGATTACCCAGAGAAGAGAAACGAGCGGCTGTGGGTGATGGTCGCGCCTGAGGGGCGGGAGCGCCCAAGCAAAACATGCAATACTCGCCCAGCCGGGACCCCATGTTCAACGGCGAAGACAAGGCAGCGAGCGTTAAGCATGCCCTGGAGCAGTCCGAGGTGCTAGCCCATGCAAGGAACATTCATCAATCTGACGCATAGAGCGCATGCTATTTCGGGGCATTTCGTGCATCACCTAGCAAGCGCGGCCGACGGTAGGCAGTTGTATATAAACACTTGTGTGTTTACATTACTTTTACTCACCTCTTACCTTTTTCACTGCACCGGATTTATCAAAATTGCGGGTGGGGTACTTGGTCTTGAGCTTATTCTGGGTTTGCTCGTGGGCCTCCCTATTGGCCTTAGACACGTGGCCAATGCCTATGAAATGCACTCTAGTGTGACGTAGCCGTTGCTTGCGTGATGGCTGGGCTCGCATCTTCATCGACATGTGCACACTCGGTCAAGCACCACCTTCAACACATTCTTCCTCCTTGCTGAGCGCTTTCGTTCAAAGAACTTTGTCATCTTATGCATGGCCTCGGCTCCTTGGCTGTAGTGTTGTCAGGTTACCAACACGTTGAAATTCATCATATGAGAGCCTCAGACCGGTGTAGACTTGTAACCCATTTTCCTCACAGTTCTTTGATCGCATGCAACGCACGTTCCTCGGCTGCTTTGAACACATGTTTAAATTGCTTCGATTGCTAAATAGTACTAAAGAGCTCTGAGTAGCTCGCTAGCAAGGCAACCAAAATGAAATGGAGTGTGTGTGCTGCTCGAATATCACAGGGCTGTCCAACTAGGTCCCCCGTCTCACGCAACTACTCGCCGCGTCGATGCTCTCTACCCTCACTGCGATCACCCACCTCCTCCTCGCCGCCCCCGCTGAGCAAACGTTGTCAACAATCGTTGTTACCGACAGCGTGAGTCAATCATTTCTCTAACTGATCAGCTTTGCGTCCGATGTATCTTTGCACCGTCGCGCGTGAATCGGTGTCTCTATGCTTGTACGACAGTCCACTGGGTCTCCCTCATATCCCTCGGCATGCCATGTATGGTACCCGGATCTAGCAGGGACGGTAGCCGCGTGACCGTATCCCCCCCCCGCTGTGCACGTTCAAGGGGCGACCTCTTTCGGTATACGTGCCTCCTTGCTATCCCGCGCACGCACCTTTTGTCCATAGGTCCGCCACCATTTGATGATGGGAGTAGGCGAGGAGTAGGGCTCGGTAACCATGGCCATATCAGTCGTCGAGACACGGGGTACACGAACATCTATAAAAAACCATCCGTACATGGCTTTCTAGCGGCGCCAAATCCCTAGGGCCGCCTCCACCAGACCGTGCCGCTCCTACGGCTGCAACTTTCCTCCGGGCTGCTTATGGCGTGCTCTGTCCCCACAGCAAGCATGTCTGCGGCAGCTCTGACGGTGGGTTACGAGCGCCATGTCATGAGGATATTTTCCCGCAGTTCGCCACATGCTCCAACCCCCCTACCCCCCCCCCCCCCCCCCCCCGGTCACCGATCTGCCCGTACCCTCCCGCCACTGCAATCCCCGAAAACACAGACCCACTAGGGAGACTATCGATAAGTACTTGGCGGCGAAATATAATGTCTGACGGGCCGAGCGAGAGATCTTGGCGCTAGTGCGTACATATAATAATTTCAAAAGCCCTCCGCACATGGCATTCCCGACAGGCGCGTCTTGCGGATCGCAACTGTCGGCTCACCCCGCCTAGCCCCCTATCGTGCCACGCATGGCACGGCTACATGGCTACTAGCGCTCAACACGAGGAGGTGGGGGTGAATACCGACGGGCATGCAAGCGCCCCCCCTCCCCCCACGGGGGCTGCCGCCACTTCGCCGCCCGCGGGCGCACATCCATTCCCACGGCCACCTCACTCTAGGTCAAGACTCATGGCGCTACGACTATTGCGTTCAATGATAAAAGCAAGACCTCTCCCGCCTCCATGATGTCGTACTTTTGCTTTCCTCCATGATGTCCTACTTTTCGAAGTAACGCCCTCCATGCCTCCAACTCCATGAAACCACTAGTGCGACCCACTCCGGACCCGCGGCATTCTTTGCCTCCAACGTTGGCTTCGTCTCCGTCACCTCCGCCACCTTACTACAATCCATTCCTCCCTCGTGCCCCACCCTCCTCGTTACGCTCAACCACGGGCCCATTAACCCAGAATTAGATATGCCCCTCACCAGCGAATTTCCCTTCCACATAGACCTCCACACCCCCCCCCCCGAGAACCATGCAATGCAACCCCGACGGCCATGCGTTCACCATTCTCTCATACCTTGACACCTTTTTCAACTCTTCCGCCTGCTGCACATTTGAAGAGGAAGTTTGCGCATTATTCCCCGTGTCGGTTCCCGTTCATAAACATACTCGCCCACAATATCATCAACCACACGAAACCACTGAAGAACTAGAGAGGACCTCCTAAACGCAATGCTCCTCGCATTCCACAAACAAACCTAACTCGACTCCGCCCCTCGTAAAACCACCGTACTCTTGTTGAACCGTGCAGACTCACGCAATTAGGACAATCACAGAGATTACCATCCCGAGGCGTGGTGTCGGGACAAAGGGAGTGAGGAGCTATAGCTTAGCGACAAATATGTACCGAATCAAACAAAGTATCGGTGTGTGCGATCTAGACATGTACTAATCATATCTAGGCGCCCGCCGGCGGCGCAGCGGCGGCGGCCCCGGAGGGGGGTGCGCTCGCATGCCGCCCGTCGGCACCTACCTCTACCTCCACGCGGTGGGCGTTGTTAACCCCGTAGCCGTGCCATGCTTGGCATGAGCTGCCGGAAAGCCATGTACGGAGGGTTTTGGAAGAACATAATATCCGTACATCAACACATGGATCTCCCGCTCGGCCAGTCCGATATGTTTTTTTCAGCAACTGAATACTCGCAGATACTCTCCCGTTACGGCGGAAACGATGTCTGCGGATTGTTTTTTTGGCGAGGAAGGGTACGGACGGATCAGCGGTGGGACGAGGGTGTTGGAGCTGGCGGCGGACAGCTGAGAAGCAGCGCTAGGGCACGGCGCTCGCAAGAAGCCGCCAGCCCTGCGAGAGTTTTAAGTCTTCCATGGGGGCGAGGCCTGAAGCTACGCATGACGGAGGTGGGACGCGGTCGGAGGAGCGGCACGGTCTGGCGGCGGCGATCCTTAGGATCGACCGCCGCCGGAGAAACCCGGTACGGGGGGCTTTAGGAAAAATATTCCCGCACCCAACATCTTTTGTGGTTCGGCGACTCGATCCCTATGTCCGACCCACCCCTTCCTTAGTCGGTACCCGGTTATTGACATGCTGCCTCAAGCGGTGTGCTTAGGGTTATCGTAACGGCACACTGCTCGTAAAGGTGGCCCCCTAACAACGTAAACCACCGGAGGGAGGGTACGGCCGGCCACAACGCGATGAGATGGGTGTTGGAAACAGACGGATCAAGGACATGAGACAAGAGAACATCTGGCACGGGGGCAGGAGAGCCAGGCGGACACCGTTTGCAGCTTGTATGTTATTTTCTCTTCCTAGTCCCCGAAGGGGAGGGAAGACTCGGCTAGGTGGCGAAGTGCGTCGGGAGGAGCAACTACTACCTCAGGCGGGGAAGAGCACGGATCGAGACGGGACCGACGAAGATCTAAGCGAGGGGGTTTTTCACATGTCTTTCCCCCTAGCTCCGGCACGATCGGAGTCGCACGGTACCCGAGGTCAGGCACGTTCGCCTCGACCAACTCAAGCTCACAAGCCTCGCTGATTAGCATCCCCGCAGCGGCTGGAGCATCAGGCCGCGTATCGTGGAGACTAGCAACACTTTTTTATTTCATAATGTATCCCCCAAAAAACGTATATATCGAAAAATATTAAATACATGGTTACTTGTATGTTTTAGACGGTATCGTTAGTGCCAATGGAGAGGTTGGGATAAGTGGTTCACGGTCTAGCTCTTGTTGATATAAGACGACTAATGGCACATACCGGGGGGGCAGAGACAGCAGCCGGTTTCACCCGGTACATGTTGAGAACAATTTCAATTTCATTTTCAATTCCAATAATCATATCTAGAATTACTTACATTAGTTATCTGCAACTACTGTAGTTATCTGCAACATTAACTATCTGCAATACCTGTAAGTAGATACTACTAATATATGTAAGTAGATATTACTTACAACACTCCCCATGAAGGTAGCTACGGGATGAAGCACTGCATTGAATATGTTCCTCAAAGGATTGCACTTCGATGTCTTGCAAGTGCAGTCTTGGTAGTGGTTTGGTGAACATATCGGCCACCATTTGGTCAGTGGGGAGATACCTCAACATGATTGTCCCATGTTCCACGTGGTCCTTGAGAAAGTGCCACTTAAGCCCGATGTGTTTGGTCTTCTCGCTGGCCAAGGCATTTTGGGATTACGCGATGGCGCTTTGATTGTCCTCCCATATGGGGGTTGTTCTTGTGATGGGGCGTTGACGATCTCCCGCATGATTTGGCGGAGGTGGAGTCCCTCCTTGGTGGCGTATGCCGCTGACTACTCAGCCTCACAAGTGGATTGGGCGACACAAGTATGTTGCTTGGACTTGTAGGTGACGGGTCCGCGGCCGAGTGTAAACATGTAGCCCGAGCGTGACTTGCGTGTGGTTCTGTCGTCGGCTTAGTCCGCGTTTGCAAAGCATGTAAGTTGGACTGTGGTCCGCACCTCCCCCCAACGTTAAGCGCATGTCAATGGTGCCAAGGAGGTAACGAACCACCTTCATCAAGGCATGTAGGTGAGCCTCCGTTGGATGTGCATGGGCTAAGCCAAGGATGCTCCACGCCGTAGTAATGCCATGTCGCGTCTTGACTGCTGCGTACTGAAGGCTGTCGAGGAGCTTGGGGTAGACGTCCTTAGCCACTCATGTGAGGGGAGGGGGGTCCATGTGTGCGAGGCCGGACATGAAGCATGGGTCTAAAGATAGGGACGAGGGCTTATAGTCGGTCATTATGTACTTGGCGAGGATATCGCGCAGGTATTGGGATTGGTATAGTGAAATGGTTCGGGCCAATCGGTCGCGGGTAATGTGCATGCCAAGGAGGTGGGAGAGATCACCTAAGTCCTTGATTTGAATCTTTCACCCAGTCGAGCTTTGAAAGATGTGAGCCATATAGCATCATTGGAAGCGCCGGGAATGTCGTCCACGTAGAGGGCGATCATTGCGAAGATGTGTCCGGCGTGGAACATGTAGATGCACTGGTCCGAGATGCATTGCTGCCACCCGTATTCGACAAGCCACGCACGCATGAGCATATTAAACTTGCGAGGGGGGTGTTTCAGGCCGTAGAGGCAGCGTTTGAAATGATAAACCTTAGAAGTGCCATCTGAGAAGCCGAGTGGCTGGCGGATGTAAACGCCTTCTTTGATGGGAGCGTAGCGGAACGAAGTGTTGATATCAACCTGACATAGTTCAAGTTCGCGGGCGGCCGCAATGGCGAGGAAGACTCGGAGACTGGCCATGCGAATGACCGGGGAAAAAGTCTCCGTATAGTCTAGGCCTGCGCGTTAGCTGTAGCCTTTGGCTACGAACCGGGCTTTGAAGCGGGAGACATCACCGAATGTGTCGGACCTTACCTTCTAGATCCACATTTTGCTGACGACCACGCGGTCGGGTGGAAGGTCGACGAGTTCTCACGTGCCATTGTCCATGAGGGAGGAATGCTTTTTTTAGCATCGCGGCTTGCCATTCTAATGCTTGGGCGCTGGAGAGGGCAGCCCGGTACGATTTCGGGTCGACACAGTGTGTGGCCGAGAGGAGAGCAATGGCGTCAGGTACTGCGCCCGTTGGGAGGTGATGTGGAGTAGTAATCAAGTTGGGCACGGAGGGTTGTTCGAAAATGACCTCTTTGGCCTTTCCTTGTTTAGGGTCACAACACGCCGTGACAAGGGCCGGAGGGTAACCGGACAAGAGTGCCACGAGCTCCCCGTAGCGAATGATGGGGTGAGACGTGAGGCAGAGCGGGCGGTCTGCCTCAAGTGGGCGATGGGTGTTGGTGGTCGCAATTGTGTCAATGGCAAGGGGGTGGGATCTCGGTGAGGTGTCGTCTGGGTCGTCGACATATGAAGCGTCTGTGATCAACGAGTCAACGAAATGACGCGCGCCGAAGCCCGGTGTGATTTCCTGGAAAACAACATGGACGGACGTGGTGATGCGGCGGGTCGCGTAATTGTAGACGCGGTACCCTAGGCGTCATGCGGATAGCCGACCATGACGCCACGGAACGCTTTTTCGCCTAGTTTCCGACGTAACTTGTCGGGCACTTGGGCGAAGATATGGTACCCGAAGACACAGAATTTGAAGGCTTCGGGCGGTGTCGACGTGAGTATGGTGAGTGGAACGCCACCGGAGAGACTAACAACGCGGCTATAGGTACGGTTGCGGATGTACACAAGAGTGCTGACAACGCACGACCACATGAAAATAGGGACATACTGTGTAACGTCGCGGAGACGTTGTCCCGGAGTGTGCGCCAAGGGCGTTCCGCCTTGCCTAGCATGTGGTGAGCATAAGGGGCCGAGAATTGCACACCGACGCCCATGCGAGCACACATGTGACGGGTAACATAAGTCTCAAAGACTAAGTCTAAGTCAAATTTAATGACAGTGGCGAAAGTGCTAGACGAGGAGTGATGGCGTCCATGCACGTGGCGGATCTCCAACATTATGCATGTGTCGTCTTTCGACTTGAAGAACCGCACCCCCATGTAGTGTGTGTGGCGGTCGACACCGAGCAGGCATTAGCGGAGGCCATGTGGGGATGGGACATTCACTCGGCCCCGTATGTTTGAGGTCATGTTCATTAGGGGGCGTGATGGTTTTGGGCAAGCAGTGTTGTAGCGGGGTGCATGAGCGGCCTTGAGGAGCAAACATGAATCCCAAGAAACGTTTTTTACAAACTAGGTAACGCAGGGGTATAGTCGGGACACCGTGGGTATGTTGAGCGTGAAGGCTTTGCATACTGAGGTGTCCGAACCGGCGGTGCCACAGTACTTGGTCGCACCGTGCAATGAGGGCGACACTAGGGTTGACACCACCATGCCTATCCGTTGGGGGGCTTGGGTGAGGCGCCTGCTCATGTGGGAGCAGGTAAAGTCCGTTGCCGGACGATTTTAGCACACCCATTTATGTGGGCACCATAACCATTTCAATGCCAAAGTCAGTGGACAAAACGAATTCGCAATCGTTGTGAGTTTGCATCTAACTGCCATTGAGAAGGCGACCGATGCGGTGAGCGGAGCGAGACGACATGCAAGGGGTGCACAACGCATGGACTGTGCAACGGATGGACTTGCCAAACACCAAGGGAATGGTAATCCGAACTGTGCCATTATTCTTATTAATGTTAGCTCCGACACAATCAACGCGAGAGGCGACGGAGGGTGGATCGAACGTAACGAAATCACTTCGAAAAGCTGTTAAGTTTATCGATTTGGCGGAGTCTATCACCCAAAAACGATAAAGGTTACGACCAGGGGCGAGGGAATATGAGAACGCAAGGGGTTTCTCACCTTAGTGTTATTATATTCATCGGGGCATTTTTGCATAGTGGGCATGACGCCAACGTCATGAGTGGGGACATCGCTCATGAGGGCAGCGTCCGCAAGGCCAATGCCGCCAGGGGTGCCATACTTATGGATGATCATCTTGCGCCATGCTAGGGTCCACTTAAGGAGTGCGTCATCCGAAGCTTTGCACAACGACAGAATGTGGCTCAGAATGCCACATGCGCTGCACTTGTTGGGCATGCCAAGACCGCCGCGTCCGCCACGGTTGTTGTGGCCACGCCCACCGTGGGAACCGCGACCAACAGCGACAAAAGCAAAGATCGGAGATGCTGGGCCACCTGGGGTTGCAAGCTCCGAGTTAAGTAGTTCCTCGTCCATGTTTCGTGCCATGTGGAGGATGATGGCCATCACCTCGTCTGCGGACATGAGGTAGTTGGTGTCGAAAGCGTTGATGACACAGTGCTTGGCCTCTCCGAAGGGGCCGGTGCTTGAAACGCCACGCAGCATCATGAGGCCCAAGTGGTGAGGATGGATAGCAGCGCAGCCATCTATCATCTCACAAGTCTCATTGTAGCCATCAAAGGTCATGCGCATGAAGCGGACGTATTCAGTGAGCGACTAGCCGGGGCGTTAGTGAAGGATGAGGTTGTCGAGCATTGAAAGGGAGCGTGCGAACGAGCGACCATCCATGCGCTCACGAGATGGTATAAGGTGCAAGGCCGCAGTCATGGCGAGCAATAACATAGATGCATTTTACTGCTTGGTCGGCGCGCTTGCTTTCGCTAGCAGCGTGCAGCAGCAAGGCGTACGCATATGTCTGCGCTGCTATGTCGACCCAGACGCCGGACTGCCGGATGGCGAGCTGTGGAATGAGATACTCAGCCTTGAGTGACAGGAAGGTAAGGAAGTTCCTCTTCCACCGCTTGAAGTTAGTGTTTGGACCCATAGTGGGAACATTAATCTCCATGGAGCGATTGAGTGACTCCTTGTTGAAGCCGGTGGCTTCGTTCACTACACGTCCGATGACCACCGGGTCAATGGTGGGGCGGCGCCCCCCGCGTCCACTGTTGCCGCCACGATGTGCGTGGGGGAACGGTTGACCACCGGGATAGTGTAGCGGACCACCTTGTGGTTGGGGATGCCCATGCTGGAGCAGTGGGCCACCGTACAAGGGCGGCATGGCGCCACGTGAGCGCTGCTGGTAGGGCGGACTAGGAGGGAAGTGTGGAGCCGGTGGGGGCTCGTGATGGCTGATGAGCGGGTGTGGGGGTAGCATGACTGCAGTGGTGGTATAACCTGGAGTTGTGTCACGCAGTGCATCACGGGGGCGCAAAGCGGCGGTCTTTGTCGCCTATGCGTCCAGACGGGCGTTGAGAAGGGCCATTTGCACCATGACGAGCGAGAGTGCATTCGGGGGGGGGGTGTGGAGTCCCGAGTCCTCTGACGGGAGGACGGCTTTTCACGGTCGTAAGCCGTAACGGGTGTCAACGGGTTGGTCCGCTGCGCGGGGCGGTGACATTGTAAACGGCGGAGTGGACATGTGGCGACAAGCACTGGTAAAAAACCACTAGTCGCACTCGAGCCTAACAGTGGTTCCAGAGAGACGGCATGTTGCCCGACGGCCCCTCGGCGTGATCCCCCGGGGCGTCTCAAAGTACTTTTTCTGTATACTCCAACAAGTGTGGGGCACGAGTTGCAGCCACGACCAGAGCAGGTGTAGCGTCGCGCTGATGGCTAGATCGGTAAGAATAGGGAGTATGATATATTCTTATTCTAGGGTTGTCGTGCACTCTGTGTATGCGCATTCATCCACAAGTGCCCCCCCCCCCCCCCCCCCCCCACGCGCTCCTGCTTGGACATGTATGCACCTTGTCCACATAGCACGACGAGTGCGTCGGTGTGGTTGGCAAACTAGCGTCCTCGAGCACTTGACTTAGGCGGGGTGTCGCGGTGGTTTTAAAACGCAGTTTATATTGACGGTACCGCCGACTACAAAGTCCAAGTACTATATCGCTAGATAAACTTGCCTTCCGCGGGAGAGTTGTCTATCTCAGCTCGCCGGAAAAAGTTGTCGCGCGTGAGTGGCTTGAGGCGGGGGCTCATAACCTGTTGAACCGTGCAAACACGTTCAATATGAAAGGTAATTAACGCATATGTAGTTACAATCATCACAGTGACGCAAATAGGAGAGTCACAAAGACAACCGGCCCGAGGCGTGGTGTCGGGACAAAGGAAGTGAGGAATTGTAGCCTAGCGACAGCTATGTACCGAATCAAATAGAGTATCGGCGGTGTGTGAGATCTAGACATGTACTAATCATATATAGAATAGCTTGCAAGAGCTATCTGCAACTAATATCTAGAAGATATTACTTACAATAACTCCCACACTTGCCACTCAACTATACCACGAAAACGTTGTCTTCTCTTCTAGCGGCAGCAACACCCCACACACATGGCACGGCACCAATATCGCAAATCCGTGATACGATCATGAATGAATGCGCCGCGCCATGGAACACGCCATCACATGCATCCACATCACCTCGCACCACACCCCCAACACGACATACCTCATCCTCCCTAGATGGGAACACACACGCCAAATTCATCAGCTTCCCATACACCCACCACCTATACACCCTTCCCAATCCCTAGATAGCTCAAAGAAAGGAAGCCCCTCTCCGCTTGTAGCAGCAGCTACCCACCCGGCAACGGGTACTTGAGTCAAAATTCTGGTACACTCGCTCCACCGCACCCTCCCACGCCATCAATTGCGCCGAACTTGCGCAAGTATCAACATTTGCCTGCAACTTGGTCACAAGCATCTCCTCACCGATAGGGCTTGCTACTTAACCTCATACAAGGCTACATTCGATGCCGCACGGCCTTTCGACGCCACATCTACCGGCAGACGCTCGGCTCTATCGTAACCACTCTCAAAACCCACTTTGCCGCGGGCATCCGCGAATACTTATTTAAAATCAAAGTACATAATTGCTTTGCGGGTACCGACATTGCGGACGCGCTAGCTAACAAGATCGCTGACGGAAACTCACCGGACACAGAATACACCACGGGTGCCGAAGTGACTAGGCAATTGGACACGGCCCTACACACGAGCCCTTCAGCCCCATGGAGACCCCACTCATACCTATATACTAACATTAGAGCCGAAGCCCGCAAATACAACCTCCATCACACCCACACCCCGATAGCTAGTATCACCGAACATGGAGCTCTCCCCGTCCTCAATCACTGATATTTAATCCACGCACAAGCAAGAATTTATGTGAGAGGTACATAGTAATTGTCTCCTCACATGTAATCTCTCCCTTCGCGGCCCTATATGTCGTCAATTCACTAGCAAAAGCCATATGGCATGCAACCACCCCTCGATGTCCGGCCTGCGGCATGACAAACGCAATAGTGCCCTCCAACTCTCCCTCCCCCTTTATCTTCGAACGCAATAACGAAGGTCGATGGGAAACCATCACTGCATACTTCGGCAACCCATTCAAACCGCCACACCACCTCTTTGCCCTGCGCTCGAGTATTTTACCTCTTGACTGTCACCCACCCGCCCCATCCCACATGCCCCTGCGTGTGAAAGACGCCGACGAAGGCAACTCCCTCGACTCCCTCACCTCTTGCCTCACTTTCCTACCGAAGGACCTTTTGCCATCCTCTCTCAACCCCCCCCCCCTCCCCCCCCCCCCCCCCCCCGCCCCCTCCCGCATACAAATACGACTTCATTCGACTACCAAAACAAACAATTGCAGTTTTGTAGGTCACACCAGCGCCCGACGCCGTTACTCCTCGGTTGAAAATATCCAAGTAAATGAGCGAAAGCATTGTACCGATAACAACATGTCCCAAACAACAAAACTTTTACGTAGCAAACACACCCCTAAGTCAACGCCCTCAAACACCATTGGCCATACACCGAAGTGGAAATCTTCGCCAAAGTCATGTGTCACATGTTGCTTAGGGAACAAAATGCGTAACAATTAATCACGGCTAATGCAATGAAAACGTGCGAGCACGTAAATGTTTGCAAAATAGCTTAATGTAAATAAATAGATAATTTGAAAAGTGACTTGTCTCTTCCCTCCTATGCGCTGGCTTAAGTAGCCCAAATTAGTTCGCCTTCAGTCTTGAAGCGTTACACGACCCTCGGGAGGACGTCGCATGAGACGTGCTGATTGTCGCCTCGGAAAAATGTGATCCGGCGCGTCGTGCCGCTTAATTGAGCTTACCAATAAGCACACTAGTAATGTACACGACTTGAGCTATTTACAAGTGCCGGTGTTCACTTCCTTGGAGTGTACGGAGTGCAGCTAGTAGCGATACGTACGGGTCCTACAATCATATGCACTGAAATACGACATTACTTGCCACACATGTGGCGCACCGCGTACATAAGATGATTGCATTACCCGCACCCCGTACGACACATCCACCATCACAAATAAGTATCTCATCGCTCATTGACCTACGCGCCAACCCCCCAGATTACATAGTCGCGAAATCACGCCTCAAAACCATATACACTCTTCCCGTAAAGTTCGTTACTAGTGAAATAGGGCCTTTCGCGTAGGTCGGGTGTTTATCATGTAGGGTTTCTAGGGTTTAACTGTACTTTACCTCGTTGAATAGGCGGACCGAAACTTGTGTTGACGGTGAAGTTAAGGGGGAAGCGGGGCACAAATGGGGCCTGTCACGGCTACGATGTGACGTATTAGGGTTTGCGGGTCAACCCCGATTTCGGGGGCATACCCAGATTCGGGCGCCCCGGGATTCGGATTTTCCACACTTTGGCTCATGAATACTCCCGAAATTGGCGACACAACATGCGGTTTTTATGATCCCAGCATGTTGTCTGCAAACATGGGAGCACGTGGGTGTGAGGGCATGTGCCGTTAAGATGCTTGACGTGGGTGGGATTGGGGCCGGAAACCCACATCTTGGGAGGCTTAAAAAAGCCTGACTTTGCCGTACGGTGTCCGATTCGAGCAAACTAAGCTGCAAATCGATGCCCTTCCTCCAAGCTATCCTAAATGTATCTGCCGGTTTTCGCGTCAAATCCGCCGTCCGATGTCATCTAGGCCCTCGTACAACCAACTAAAGTTCTTAGGGTTTCAAAATCTGCCACATTCGCGCGGGGCTAGCAGCAACCCTCGGACAAGTGGTACCCGCACACCAGCTCCGCCAATACGCCCAACAATCAGCGCTCTATATTTCCTTTATTCACGGCGTTGCCCATTTCATGCCCCATGATGGCATGGTGCCGTGCCATTTGCCGCATGCCAAATAAAGGCCCGTGCTAGGGTACTTTGAAAGCTCCCCGCCATATGTCACGCTCGGCGATGCGCAAGCTTCAAAGGCCAGCGATCCGCGCGCTAGGGTGCTTACACTCCAAGCCAACCGCCCCTCAAGCCCAATAGGCCCCTAGCCCGTGCTTCTTGGTTGTGTTTTCGGCTACGTGGCAAGAAAACCTAGTGCACACGTCATGCCATTCTCGGTGTCGCCGCTGTGTAGACGGCCGGGCGCAACACACTCGGCGGATACTCGTGCAATTGTGCACATATGCTGAGAACCCAGTGTCGAGTAGTCTCCCGGCTTGTCGCGACACTACGTGTGCCGAGCCATGCATAGAGGCGTGCAAAACATGCACATGCACGAATTTCGGCCTGCAAAATATGGGCCGCAAATCCAACGTGTGCCCCCACAATATTTGGGGCGTGCCGATAGAGGTGCTCACGTCAGTGAACAACGCGTCGTGGTGTGTTGTTCGAAAGTCGTTACTCTAACCCCCAACCGAGTTGCATGGCCATCGCGGCAGTGCGTGGCGGGTAATCAAATGCGTGCCGCTAGTAACGGACTTTATGGGAAGAGTGTATTAGTCGCTATTGCCATTTTGTCGCGATGCTGCAACATCTTGTTAAGTATAGCGCCGTACATGATCAACGAAGCGATAGCGGGAAATATTTGGGGTTCTCAGCGATACGCGTCCTATCTCATCTTGGCGTCCACTCCGTATGAGATAGGACGCCAAGATGTTGCATCACCTTCTCCTCACATACTGACGAAAAACACGTAAGACAATCAAGACGGCGACGAAACGCCCACACAAACGCAACTTCCCTTTGACACTCCGCCGCTCACACCATGCATATCATCTCTCGGGGGGGGGGGGGGGGGGGGGGGGGAAGTGAGAACACCCCAACATTCTACACAGAGGACGGAGTAGGCGATGACGTTCTAGCCCCAACTAGCAAGTTTCCTAGATGGCTTAGTTCGGGGGGGGGGGGGGCATAGATAGTAGCCGGCGGCAGCCGGCACATGTTGTAAATCATTTACATTTCCATTAGACCTAAGAAACCTATTTAGACGACGGTGCGAGAATGCCCACAGACAACAACCGTTAGATCGGTATTGTTGCAAACAATTTTCATTCTTACTTTCATATACTAATATGTAAATAATTGTGTCATTGTATATGCTTGGTAGTGTATTGTTAATGCCAACGGAGAGGATGGACAAGGAGACTCATCCGGGCGTAAGAAGAATTGTTTTTGTGTATAGTGTATGGGGGCCTCATATATGATACATGGTCGATGCCCAAATAGTAAAAGGGTTAGGCCGGTGGGATTTTTCCTTCGTTGTTCCATTTGGTGTGTGGTTTCCACTGACTTTTTTCTTGTAAGATTTTTCGCAGATAGTAACAGTTTCATGTAAACTGCATTATGATAATATTGCTGTTTATGTAAGGGCGCCGCACCGAGTGCGGTAAACACCGCACGAAGTACAGTTTCAGAAAAAAACTTTTGAGCAGCCTAACCGGGCTTTCGTCTTGACCCTTCAAGTCTGGCTAGGTCTTCTTTGTAATCCTAAATGTACCCTAGATTGATCGGAGAAGTGGCGGCGCCGTACGCCAACGCGAATCTACCAACACTAAGTACCAATGCCGCCTTGACATGCTCGCTAGGTACGACCGCGAAGAACCGCCTAAGGTCCTTCCATGATCATGTTTATTCTTTTTGGAAGCGTATAGACCCTATAACGGTGACCCGATAAACGCCCGATATACCCACCCAATACCCAATATAAAACACGCGGCTGACGGGTGTGGTGACGGTTTAGTCGGAAGCGTGGGTCAAGGTGTTGCTCGTGCACCATGATCGGGGTTTCGGGGCCAACGCGCGTCTACGCGAGAGGCATTTGCACTTCCACCCGGGTGATAACGCCACCTCCTTGGCCCAAAACCTGTTGGTGAGGTCTATGAGTGGTGAGGACCCTTATTTGAACGATTTGAAAAGGGTGGAGTAAGACTCCGATGGTAAAAGCTACCCGAGCGAGGAGGACCCCCCGACCGGATTATACCACCGAACACAATGAAGTTTCGCTCGGCTCAGCTCGATGGTTCGCCACCGGCGACGACTGCAATTTCAACAGCCACAAACGGGGGCTAAAACAAAAAAATATGCACACACGAGGCTTAAAAAACGCCTTGCCGCCCAAGTAGCTTAACGTGGTGCGCTTCTTTGTGTGTGTTTTCGCCCACATCGCACTTATAACCAATGCTTGCATAAATGACCAACGTTGTAATCGCTGTCAATTGATGACGGGGGCATGCTCCGAGAGTATTAAGTCCCAGATTCATTGAGCTATGCATTTGTGCGGTGCCCTTGGATGAGCGGTTTACCGCAGTGAGTGCGGTAGTTTGATGATGGGCAAGAAGCCGTGCCGGGAATGCGATATTCGGCCCTAGCGTCCGACCAAATATCATAAACCCAACCTTGTAGACAGAGCAACCGCCGCCTCCCGATAGCTGACCGTGGATAGTGCATGGTGAGCGCGCGATGATGGGCGATCGGCGGAAAATATGCTTTTCAACTAAGCACTTTACTGCGGACCTACTCGATCCGCCATCGCTTACAAAAAATTTCCCTCCACGGGACCGGCGCACCACATCGCGCCCCCCCGAGCGTCCGGACGTACACGTCCGCCGCCAACATCCAGCAAACCCATGCCCCATCGGACCTTGTCGTGTGCCGCCAACACACGAAACCACCACGACCTCACCTCTCACCCTTAGGATTGACCCGCGCGGCTGCACGAGGCTACACCGCGCGAACCGGTACCTACTTGCCCCAAAACCACACGACGGGGCCGTCTATGGCTAGGCTTCGGGTTCTTGGCAGTTCTACCCCGAAAGTACGGATTGTGACACTGCGGAGGCCGGTCGACCACCTATATAAGGTGGCCGATTTTTTGTCGACGGAAGTTGGGCAAGGCCATATAGCCTATCATCGTTGTCGTGTGAAGGGCAAAAGTAACAAGCTTTCGTCACTAGAGCGAGCAAGGGGCAAGGGCCGGCTCAACTCCGACGATAGTGCACAATTTCTTAGCATCTATTTGTTCCATCGTGACATTCCGTGTACCGCGTAATGTGCGCGTCGAAGCACGACATGGTAGTCACACCGCTAACACATGTAGCAAGCACATAGGTTGTGCATATGTAAGCATGCCTTGTAGGCGTACCGTTTTGATAACTGGGCGTTCTCTTGACATGTCTATAGTCTTGGCTGGTTCCCTTCGTAGGGTATTAGAAGCGTTACAAATACGACCTTTCCGGGGAGCGCCGCGGGGATGTTTGATTGGTAAAGGAGTCGGTCGACCAAGCCCACAACAATGATATTTTGGTAGGTAGGGTACCTGTTAATTTTAGTTTCTAGCACAGGGCCGTCATGATGGACTACAAAACCTACCCAAAGGTCAGGTCCTTGCCCGCTAATGAGTCCCATACCCAAGCAGGGCATACTTTGTGAGATGCCTCACGTACCCATTTAATGTAGTGATGCATGCAGTAGTTTTTCCAGCCAGTGTGAGGGCCCTGAAAATTGGCTGTGTAGGGCGGTCGAACGTGACAATTTTTTAATTACTAGCCGCGCGCCCCGCGCAAAATATACCTATACCTGTACCCGGGCAGCGCCCAGACCTCGTCCATTACGCTAGTTAGGGTGGGCCTCGCTAAGGGCACTCACGGAGACTTCACCCATCAGTGGGGGGCACAGGTCTGCCGGGGGCGATAAGGTAGCGGGGGCGGCCATGGCGGGGTGGATGGCGGCGGGAGCGGCCGTACATGGCGCTTGCTGTGTCTCGGCGGGGACGGCGGGCGCAAGAGTCGCTCGCTCGGCCGCGAATCAAGCTACCGCTTGGTTCACGCTGGCCAACGCGAGGACCCTATCTTTGAGGTCGGCCTTGCTTCCCTTAGCCTCCGGAGCTTCTGGGTCGTCGTGTTGTAGCAGTGCCTTCAAGTCTTTTACTTGAAGGGAATCAACCGTGCCGAGGCCACGGGCGGCGATGGTCTCAAGAACGGTGATGACGTGGGTAACAGCCTCGACCACCGCCTTGCGCCTTTTTGCGTTTTTTGCCTCCTCTTTTTGTGCCTTATCGCTTGCCTTGCGTTTTTTCTCTAGATCTTGGGCGCGTTTCAACGCAATAGACTCTTCGCCAGTAGCGCTGCCTTGGCGTGACCAGATATTCTTTGCGGTTACCCGCCCGCTCTTGCCCTCCCCCTCGTCGGCGTTCGGGTGCACGTTGTCGTCGTCCGCTTCACCCTCGTCGGCGGTCGGGTGGAGGACGGTCTTCATCTTGTTGAAGACGTCGCCTTGCCAAAGGTAAGCCTCCATGATCTCTTCCCTGCTCATGGTGGCAAGCCGGCTGACGTTGGGTAGGCCAGCTGAGGCACGGTCCACCTCCACTTGCATGTGGTGAAGAAAGGGTATCGGAGGTTGCTTGCCTTGCTGCTCTGAAGTGGTTGGCGTAGACCCCCCGCCCAACAGTAGAAGTTGAACTTCAGTGGCGCGGCTGGTGCTGCCCTCCGTGTAAGGAGGGGTGCCATCAAAGTTTTGCTCATAGTCTGTCCCTTTTATCAGGTGTGTCGCCCATGCCATCACATCGTCAGGGAAAACGGGGAGCTTTGTGCTGCGGACGCGGCGCACAACGCTGGCGATACGCTCTTCAATCGCGAGTGGGATTAGAGTACCGCCAGTCTTTTGGGGAGTTGGAACAGGTATGCTGGTCTTGATAGATGTTGAGATCAGTGCTCGGCACCATGAGTGACTAATAGTAATGTTGTAATCTTTAAATAGCGTTGTTTGAGCTTAAGTCGCCGCAGCACGCACAGATTGGTCGCATTCAACTGCATTTTCTTCCACCCGCGTAAGCACAATCTTGACTACCTCCCTGTAATCCTTGTGGTTGTCAGCGCCCTTTGTCCTTTTTTCCTTGTTCTCCGCCACCGTCACGCGGTCTTCCTTCCTCTTCCTGTCACATTTTCCTTTCCGGCCAACACCCCGACGGACAGCAGCGGTAGCAGAGATGGGGTTGAGCGGCGGACGTTGTTCAGCAGCCTCGTAGGTGGTGTGGCATGGGCTGTCGTGGGGTGCCAGAGTGTTTGCGTTCTCCTCGTCGCCTTTTTATGGCCCGAGTATGTCGATGGCCTTCATCAATTTTGATAGGGCGGAAACGCGCCGCCAAATGTCGTTCTTGAGGGAGTTGTTGTAGTATGTCGGGACACTAACTACAGCCTCCTCGGCAGCACGCAAACCGGCCTCCAAATAGCCTACGCCAGGCTCATTCTTCCAGATATGAGCACCACGATCGTATAGTTGTTGGCGATGGGTCTTGTTGAGCCCGGCAAACGGTAAAGGGTGAGTCGTACGTCGTGGTCGGGCGGGGTCGAACAGGTTGCGATTAGCATCGGGAGGGGCGACGGTGGGGTTGGCACGCCTAGACATGGCACAGACACTGATGTATCGCAGAGCGAGGGTGCACGTGGAGTTAGTTATTACGTTGTTGGTCGAGTTGCGGTACCCGGACAAGTCGATATCGGGAGGACGAGAAGGTGCTGGTCGCGAAAAAGGGAGAAAAAAAAAAACGCGCTCACCGGATCGGCCTGCGTGTGTCTACCCCGAGTGGCGGAGGCGACGCGTGAAGGGGCGACAGAGCGCACCCATGCATGGCTCAATATCACTAGGGAGTCATGTTTTCACTCTTGGTGGGCCAGACGGCCGTTGTAGGTGGTCGGGGTCGCTTGTTGGGTGGTGTCGTCGGGTAGTGGGGTCGATCGTGACAGCCGGCGAATAATTTGAATTACAAAGACATTCGGGTGGTTCGATTTTCACTCACCCCCTCGTACCCACGGGTCGGCATGATGACCACCAAGCCGCCCGCCCACCCTCGGCTATGTTACAACCTTGGTTTCTAAGGTATTAGACCTATGGTTGGCCCTAAGAGCAACCCCATACTGCCCTATCCCTGCCCAACGTGACGGCGGGTGGCTAGTTAGACACGGGTGGATAGAAACTAAAATTAACAGGTACTGCTTGAAGTAAATGAGCAATAACATTTATGACATACGCGAAGGTACGATATCTGGTCGATACATTTTGTGGAGAAGTGTATCTCGGCTGATGAAGTAAGATGTACATGTACATTGAGCATTTGAAAAACCATTAAGTACTGTCGCCCCTTAGCGGGCAGATGAAGACATCCCTCCCACGCACTATCCGACACATCAGGCGTTGCGTGGGAGGATGTTGGATGCCGCAGTGCCACACCAGCACACTGTAGTGTCTGGCCGGAGGTTGCTTTTGTCCAGAACGGCAGGTGTCAGGACAAGCGGCGGCTCGGGTGGAGGCGCATGTTTTAGTGCAGTGCGCAAAGGTCAAGAGAGCAGGTGCGAGCTAGCTTTTATGTAGTGGCGTTTACACCGCAATGTTAAAAAAGTACTAGTCAACTAGTCTTCTAATCGTTGACCAACAACAGTCTGGTCACAACCGAGCGCGCGCAGGAGTGAAAGTGGCAACACCGAATGGAGCGGAATTATCTGACGTCCCTGTGCGATTAATCATATTAAATGTGTCCCGCTCGGGAGTTATGATGGGTCTTTGGTCGGCGAGACGAAGGAGCCCGAGTCTTGGTTCGTAATTCGTTTGTCGGCTAACAATGTCGCCATAACCCTGTCGGCACTACAACCGGCGAGGTCCAGCACTCGACTATTTGGGGGTCACGCAGACGCACATAGCATTGTAACGACAATACAATCAGCCCAGCCTCGTTTGAATGAAGTTTTATTGTGGTGATGTCTAGCCCCCTCTTCCGGACCCCTCTTCTCGGAGTCACGAGCGCGGGTGGCCGCGTGGTAGGGTGAAAGAAAGCAAGTAAATAACGGGGGTGAAATGGGACAGAGAGGGCGTACTTAATTTCAGCTGCTGCTGTTGTGGTTGTTATTCGGATGAAACGGGACCAAGAGTTTAGAAATTTAGGGAATTATTCCCACATCGTCACAGGTTATGGACGGAGCCGCCAGACGCAGCTGATGTTTGTTGCATATTAGTACACGGTAGGGGGCAGCGGGGCACGCACGTATGCTGGACTAACGGGGCTGGGCTGGCCTCACTCCCGTGTGTCTAAGCAGAGTGTTTGCGTGCTTGGCGGTAGACGACAACGACGACGACCTGTGGGGTTATTGCGAGTCGAAGCAGTACCTGTACTTGTCGTCTCGCCCATCGCCTCCCGCGTGGGCCATCATCCGTGGCACCGACGTAGTGGGTGCGATGGAGCGCGGTGGCCATCAGCGGTGGCTGCCGAGCCCGTCCGTGGGGGGTGGTGGGCGCTACGCGAGGTCACCTAGCCCACCACGACGCGGCCCCGCCGGCCTAGCTGACCTCCCGCTCCGCCTCAGCGGCGACCCTCTACTGCAAGAGCTGCGCCGCGACCCCGCGATGGCCGCACACGCGGAGGCGCGGACGCGCGAGCTACTGGAGGACGTCATGCGGAGCCACCACAACACGCAGCTCACCCACTTCGAAAACGAGTCGGCCACGAAGGTGCTGTCACTACCTCACCCGGACCATCCAGGCTCAGTTCAAATTCAAAGTCTGATTCCTCGGAAGGGCCGACGACTAGTCAAATGGCGACACCAGTGGCCCGTGAACCACAGCGGCGGCGGGAGAGGGGGTGTAGAGCTCCACGTTGGCTCTGTGACCGTGAGGGATATCTGAGGGGGGGTGTTGATGGGGTTTTCTGACGAACAGGACGTGGAGCTGACCTCCGCTCGGCGGGATATGGAGCGGCTCCAGTCTGAGGTGAGGTCGCTGCAGAACGGGCGAGCGGAGGCGTCAGAGGCGCTCTCGAAGGAACGCTCACGGGCTGAAATGCTGCAGATGCAGGTAGGGGAGTGGGAGGCTGTGGGGGAGGGCCTGGGGCAGGGGGGGTGATTGTCAGGAAAGCATGCTGATGGTGAGAAAGAGGAGGGAAGTGTGTCTTCTTCATTGAGAAGAATGAGGCCTGAGGAGAGGAGTGTCAATGCTTGGGACCTTGGGTAGGTGGAGGAGCTCAACCACGAATTGCAGGACAAGTCACAGGAGCTGCGTGCATCGGCAACAGCACGGCTGCAGCTGGAGAAGAGCAACTCGGAGGCCATCGCGCGGGCGTCGGCGGCGGAGCAGACCGCGGCGATGAGGGCACAGGAGATAGAGACGCTGCGGCAGAGGACGGAGACGCTGCTGGGGCAGAAGCAGAGCGAGCTCGTGCAGGTGGGGAGATCGGCCATGGGTGCGAGGGTTGCGCGTGATGAGGTGTGCTTGACAATGAGCAACAGCGGCATTGACTGGGGATGGGAATCGACTGTGCAGGCGGAGAATGCGCTTCGGCTAAAGAACACTGAAACGCAGCATCATGCGATGGCTTGGAGGGACAAGGAGGCAGCCTATCGCAAGAAGTTGGACGACTGTAGGGCGCAGGTGCGTATATATGTGTACCATCGTTGCTGAGAGAGAGAGAGAGAGAGAGAGAGAGAGAGAGAGAGAGAGAGAGAGAGAGAGAGAGAGAGAGAGAGAGAGAGAGAGAGAGTATTTGTGTGTGTGTGTGTGTGTGTGTGTGTGTGTGTGTGTGTGTGTGTGTGTGTGTGTGTGTGTGTGTGTGTGTGTGTGGGTGGGTGGATAGGTGGGTGGGTAAGGGGGGTTGTCTGGGGAGTACTATATGAGATGTGGGCATCATTGGGTGAACTGGGGAGTCTGTGGCAATGGGCGAGTTGTGTTGTGATGTTAGTTGAATGGGCCGATGACATTCTATGACAGATCGCATCGCTGGAGCACGAGTTGGGCGCAACTCGCACGGCTGCGGATGCGGCGATATCGCGGTGTGAAAAGTTGGATAAATCTGTCGCGGAGAACAAGCGGATGCGGAAGGGATGCCAAAGGCAAGAAAGGGAAGCCCATGCATTCACTGGAGGCGTAGTGTGTGTGTGTGTGTGTGTGTGTGTGTTTGTGTGTGTGTGTGTGCGTGTGTGTGTGTTTATGTGTGTGTGTGTGCGTGTGTGTTTGTGTGTTTATGTATATGTGTGTGTGCGTGTGTGTGTGTGTGTGGTTGCGATGAGAGAGTTTGGGGGGCATGTCATTGTTTTTGTTGTTGAGTTTTTGGGGTACTGTGCAGGGACTTGGAGGAGGTGCAGTCATTGCTGGAGCAGTCCGAGCGTGAGCGGAAGGCTGTACAGGCCAAGTACGAGGCACTGGGCGAGAAAGTGGAGGTAATGGTGCGGGAGCAGGCGCAGATGCGGGAGGTGATGGATTCGGAGGTAGCGGAGGCGAAGCGTATCGCGGAAGCTAGTCAGCGCGACGCAAAGCAGATTGTGGAAGAGGTGCAACGGGAAAGTAGACGAAAGGTGGGGTCCACCGCTTCCTTTCTGATTACACACAAATCGCATACATCCTCCCTGATTAATGCACACCACACACTCACGCACACACATACACGCGCACGCACGCATGCACACGCACACACATACATGCATCCCATCCTCACTTGCGAGTGGTCGTAATCTTTTGTCTAGCGCGGTTGTGTTTGTGCCTCGTGTTCGGGTCAAGGTTGTGCGGTATCTGTTCATGTGAGATTAAATCGTTTGCTCATCTTGGGATATGTTGTGTTGCGGTATGTGAGCTTTTGAAGTTTCAAATGCATGAACTGGGCTCTACCTGATAACCGTTGAGCGTACGCGACCGTCACTTGCCAATCGATATCGTGATGGGATGTGTGTATGGGCGTGGATGACGTTTGGAGGAAGCTTTCGCGTGTCGAATTCCATCTTTCAGGAACATTATCATTGGGGTTGGGAAGATGACGGTATTGGCGACGGGTCGCATGTGAGGCGCCGCAGTGTGAGTGAGTGGGTGAGTGAGTAATTGAGATTGTGAGTGAGTCAGTGAAAAATTCAATGGGTAAGGGAGTGGACGAGTGGATTACGGAGGGAACGAGTGAGCTAGTCAATGGGTTAGAGTGAGCGACTTTGTAGGTGCGCGAGTTGGTGAAAGAGCCAATGCATGAGTGAGTGAATGAATGCGAAAGTGAGCGAGTCAGGAAGTGGGCGAGCGATTGAGTGAGCGAGTGGGTGAAAGAGTGAGTCAGTAAGCGATTGTTGATTGTGCGTGTGGATAGGTGGATGAGGCGTTAAAGGAGGCGCACCGCGCGATAACTGACGCGCACCGCGAGTCGAAGCGCGTTGCGGAGGAGGCGCGCGCTTCGGCGCAACGAAGGGTGGAGGCGGTGGAGGCGGAAGCGGCGCGGGCAGTAGAGGCGGAGTCCCGCGATGCGACGCGCGTGGTGGAGGAGGCGCGGCGGAGCGCGACGGAGGCGGTGGAGGCGGCGGAGGCGGAGGCGGCGCGGGCTGTCGCTGAGGCTGAGGCCCGGGCGAGGAAAGCGGTGGACGATGCGGAGGGGAGGGCGGAGAGGGCGGTGGAGGAGGCGAGGTCGGCTTCGAAGAAGGCCGTTAAGACGGCGGAGCGGGAGGTGGCGAAGGCGAGGGAGGAAGCGGACAGGGCGGTTGCGACCGCCAAAACGGAGGCTGCGCGCGAGGCGGAGCGGGTGAGTGGGGATGCACTGCGCGAGGCGGAGCGAGTCAAGGACGAGGCGCTGCGGGAAGCGGCGCGAGTTGAGGAGGTGCGTGGCCATGTGTCGCGTTGTTAACTGATAACCATCCGGGGTAGGGTCGAGGTGGACTGCTCACTTCTGGGTGTCGGTGCGTCATGTAGGAGGCGAGGAAGGAGGCACAGCGTGTGAGCGAGGCTGCGGTTCGGGAAGCGGAGGTGGCGGTGAAGACGGCGATGCGGGAAAAGGAGGTTGAGGTGGCGGGGGCGAGGAGGGAAGCGGATGGGGCGGTGGCGGCGGCGAAGGCGGCGAAAGAGCACGCGGTGGAGGCGGCGCTGCGGGAGGCAGAGGCGGCTGTGAAGGAGGCGGAGGGTGAAGCGCGTCGGGTGTATGAGGCGTCGCGCGCGGAGGTGGAGTCTACGCGGTCGGAGGCGTCGACGCGGGTGGCTGACTTGGAGGCGCGGTTGGTGGAGGTGAAGGAGTGGGCGAGGAGGGAGGCGGAGGGGAGTGTGGGGAGCGCGAAGCGGGAGGCTGAGGCCGCGGTAGGCGCTGCTAGGAAGGAAGCGGAAAGCGCTGTGGCGCAGGCGCGACGGGAGACGGAGGCTGCGCTCTCTAAGGCGACCGCGTTGGCTGAAAATGCGCAGCGAGCGGCGGAGGCGTCTGTGCGAGACTCGCAGGTGGCATTGGAGGCGGCTCGTCGAGAGGCGGAGGCGTCTGTGGCTGAGGCACGGCGTGAGGCGTCGCAGGCGGTGAACGCTGCGCAAGCTGAGAAGGCGTCGTTGGTGTCTGAGGTGCGTAAGGAGGCGGCGGAGGTGAAGGCGAGCGCGGAGAGGGAGGCTGCAGCCGCGGTGGCGGAGGCGAGGAGGGTCGCGGACGCGGAGGTTGCCAAGGTTCGAGCGGAGGCTGACCGCGGCCGGGGCGAGCTGGAGCGCGAGCTGCACGCGTTGCGGGTGGAGGCGGCGGAGTTATCACGCGCGCGGGCGAGCCTAGCGGAGCGCGTCGAGGAGGAGAGCCACGGGCGGAGGAAGGCGCAGCGGAAGGGAGAGAAGCGGAGTGCGGAGCTGCAGGCGGAGTGTGAGGGACTTCGGGAGGCGCTCGTCCGACAGGTCGCCACCCTTTTCCCTAGCTTGCTGCCCACACCTAAACTCGGGTGTTGTGCAAGGCCTCACATCACTAACGGGTGCTCACATCACTACGCAGTTGATACCCTAAGCATATTCAAATGCTGAAGGAGTGTCGTGGATTTTGCCGCGCCGCGCCGTGCCATGTCTTATCATGTCGTGTTATCGTGACTCGCATCTCCCCGGTCTGTAGTGATTCTTGGAGCCTCGTTTTATTTCTTGTCCTCTCACATCATCGACAAGACTCGTCTGTTTTTCATCTCCCCTGACCGACGCTCCTCCATTTTCGGGTGTCAGTGTGGCCAGGCCACCATTCGTGACGCTCTCTGTCGTTGCATTCCGTCGCGTTCCATTCCGTTCCGTTTCCAACAGTTTCCGTTCCCATCAGCTTCCGTTCCTGCTGCCCAATTTCAGTCCGCACCGTTTCGCTCGTCTCGTTTTCTGTCGTTTCCGTATGTCACATCTCATCTTCCCTGCGCACTTTCGTTTCTACCGTCTTACCACTTGCATAACAGTGTATTCCTGTAACAAGTGTGCGAGTGGCTACGTTGTTTTCGTCCCCATTTCGGGGGGACGGAAGGGTGGACTCTCACATACGATCCGACATGCTGTTATGGCCCGTGCGCGCAGGAGTCGTCGGCCAAGTCCCTGCAGGAGAGGGTGGCAGAGCTAGCGTCGCAGAAGGAGGCGGCGCTGGCGGGGATGCAGCAGCAGGTGGCGGCGATGCGGGAGCAGGTAAAACGTGCAGAGGATGAGGCGGAGAAGGCGCGGAACAATCTTATGACGCAGCCTCGCGACATGGAGCGCGCTTTCGATCAGCGCCTGGAGCTGGAGATTAAGCAGTACTCCCTCAAGTTTGAGCGACGGATTCAGGTGGGCAAGTGGCACCAGTCATTGTGAAACTTTCGTTCGGATGCACATGTGGACGCGCGTACGCACACGCTATTTTCCCCTTTTAACACACGCCAGCACACACACACACACACACACACACACACACACAAAAGGACACGCGTGCATATCTTCACCTCTACTCAAATATTGCCTCCGTCAAATGCATGCACACGTACAGTCTACCAAGAAAACAAGTATGTATACATACATATACTCACACTCGCTCTTTCACACACAAACACACACACACACACACACACACACACACACACACACACACACACACACGCACGCATGATCTCTGTCGTACGCACACCAAAAAAAAAAAAATTACACACACACACACACACACACATATCTGGGTGCCCGCACATGTTTATACATCTTCTCTAGCTTTGTGTCTCTCAAACACATGTAAACGCGCAGTTTATCGTACAAATACCTATATATGTGCACATACTCTGTCTGTTTATCTCTCCCTCTCTCCTGTCGCGCGCACACACACTCACACGCACACGCACTTTTGATGGGTGCTGATGTGCTGCGGGTGGCGCTTGGTAGGAGCTGGAGTTGGAAAACCAGTATATGAAGTCGAACGACCTCAGCAGTGCGCAGTCGATGTACCAAAAGCTGGTCGACAAGGCGGGCGATACGCGGAAGGGGGCGGAGGAGGCGGCGTTCAATGAGGCGATCGAGACGCGGATGAGGCAGGCGCTGAAGGAGCACATCCCTCGAGCCGACCACCTTCAGGTGCTGGAGGCTCGACTGGCAGCTCAGGCGAGTCAGCTGAACGAGGCGCACTCGCATGCGGTGGACAAGGCGGAGCAGCAGTGGCGCGGGCGGGTGGCGGAGCTAGAGCACATGATTGAGAAGCTCAAGTCGGAGCACGCGCATCAGACAGGGAACGCAGAGCAAGTGAGCCGGCATCAGATGGAGGTGCGGGTGGCGGAGATGGAGCGCGCCTACGCGGAGAAGGTTAAGGTGAGTGGCTGGTCCAAGGTTGTGTGTGTGCGTGTGTGTGTTTGTGTGCATGTGTGTGGTGGATTCGCTCTTTATGGGGTGTGGCAATGTTTCGGCGTTGATATATTCGTTTGAAATTTGCGTAAACGAGTGTTAACGTGGACCAACCAATTGCAATAATGTTTTCCGGTGGTTTTTTAAACTGCGTATGTTGTTATGTTTATTGAATTTTGATAAATTCTATATTTGAAACATGCATTATGTGCGTGGGTGTGTCTCTCATTCGTCTACCAATATAGACATGTCTTGACGCTCGCTACTACAAGCTCTGTAATTATAGGTTTTCTTTCTGATTTTGTCTGTATTACGGACAGTCGTCCTTTGTCTGACGCGAGTAATTGGCTGACCCCAATTCTTTAATTCCAGCTTCATTGGCTCTTTATCTGAAGCGAAGTCGATGCTGTTGTCTTGGTGGTTCTTGTCGTCGTCGGTCGCGGAGGCTACTAGGCGTTAGTGGCGTTTTTGAGTCTTGCCTTGACGTCGAATGGTTCCGTCGCGACTGTGAATTTCGCTTAATGTGATGGGAGTGACCGAGTGTAAGGTTGTTTAATCGTGTGCGAAGGTGGCCGAGGAGAAATACTCCGCCGAGATAAATCGGATAACGGCGGCGGGGAAGGGAGAGGTTGAGAAGGCTGGCGATAAAGTGGCCGCGTTGACTGGCGAGTTGAGCGGGCTGCGTGCGACCGTCGCGGGGGTAGAGAAGGAGTTGGCGGTGAGTCAGACGGAAGGGCAGGCGGTTCGTGCGCAGTTGGCCGATGCATTACGGCAACGGGACTCACTGTCGGAGCGGGCGGATGAGGCTCGGGGGCGGGTAGCGCAACTCGAGTCACAACTCGAGCAGGCAGAGCGACATCTAAAAGAGGCATACGAGGAGCTTCGCCACGCCAAGGCCGAGGCAGCAGCCGAGCTCAGCAAGTAAGTGGCCGGCGTGTCTATTTAAACGTTTCCGGCATTTTTTGTATATTGAGGTTTTTGTATAACGCTTGTAGGTAGCGTGTCTCTAGCAATGTCGGTGCCAAATATCAATAAGTAGTAGTAAAGTTCATTTGTTTACACCCTGAAATGGGTGGGAGGCGGGTCGCTACTGAGGTTGTGAGTTTTTGTCTTTGTCTGCCTATTTGTAGGACGAGCGAGGGGAGTGACATGGCAGTGGAGCGGCTGCGAGCTGAGTTCGAAGGTTGGTTCGAGGAGCAACGACGTGACGCTGAGGCTGCAGTCGCCGAGGCGCACGCCGCTGGGGAGAAACGGGTGGCGGAGGTCGAAGCCGCGCTAGCGGAGGCGCGACGCGAGCGTGACCGCGAGGCAGAGCGCGCGAGTGCGGAAGCTGACGCCGCGGTGCGTATGGTACAGATGGAGGCGGAGGCGGCGCTGGAGCGAGCGCACAGTGAAGCGACGCGAAAGCTGGAGCGGCTGCTGGCTGAAGCGGAGTATGGCAAGGTTGAGCAGCAGAAGCAGATTTACGAGGCTCGATTGGAAGCAGATCACGTAAGAGCCCACTCGCAGAAAGATCTGTCGACATCAACTTAATTCTTGGCAGAGCGGGGCTACCATCTTAGTGACGTTGACAGTTTTCGGAAGTTGTTCTCATTTGACGTTGATATGGTGCTGCGGTGCTACTGCCTCGATATCGCATCGTTTGTATGAAAATTATCGATCGAATCATTTCATTTTGTTCATATAGCTTAACAGGCCTTTAAATGTGTCTGAAAGTAGCGAAGTGTGGGCCTATGCGGCGGCTGGTATGAGGAGATCGCGTATGTGTAGCTCGTTGGGTGGAGCATTGCAGTCTTTGTCCTTCTCTTCTTCTCTTCTTCTCTTCTGCCATAAATATTTCGAATAGGTTTTTCAGCTCTTATTTGCTCTTTCCCGCGAATCCTTATATTATTGTATTGATTACGGTGATTGTTTTATAGCTGCTTCACAGATGATTCGTTTGTCTCGGAGGCCTTTCAGATTGGAACGGTAACGGTGTCTTGTGACAGTAACTAGCAGTCCCTTACCGCGTATTTGTTTCGGCAACCCTCCGTGTCTTCATGTTGGCAGTTTCGAACGGGACCGCCCTCAGTAGTATTTTTTTTCCGAGTGATTGCTTTGCCGACGGCGGAGGTGCGTAACGCTAACGGGCCGCGTCGCATGCTTTATGTTGACGATTGTCTTAGGAACCTTTCTACTCGCCCCAGTAATTTGTTGCCTGTCGTTTTGCAACTGGTCGCCTTCACTTCCCTGATTCACTGATTGTGCCGCTGCTCCCGGGAAAAATGTATCGTTCGACTCGCAGTTTCAGAGTGATTCGAGTCTCGCCGTCGCGTCATTCCGCCGATAGCAGCTTTCCATGTCTAACAATACCTTTCTTCAGTTAAAAGGGGCCAGAGATCGTCAACAGTTATATTCATTCTGACGACTCTCAATATCATATTATTATATTTGGGGAAAGCGCTCGACAGTTGGAATTTTGCAAACGACAACGTCGAGTTCGACACTAAATCGTAATGAAGTATCGGAAAGCTCGAACAAAAGCGAGAGCCCTCACGCACTGTTGCGACATGAATCGAACTGCTATAATATTTTTTGCGTCCTGGGGCTTCCGTAAAAACACCCGAATTTGAAACAATTCGGACCTTGTCCTTATGGCTTTGTTGCATGTGTCTGACTGCAGGTTCGTGAAGAATATGAGGCGCAGGTTGAGCGGCTAAAGGTGGAGCACGCGGACGCGATACGGTTAGTTCGCGAAGAGAACGAGCAGATGGAGCGAGAGGCCTACGCAGCTCTGGCGAAAGCGGAGAGTGACGCGGAGGTGGAGCTGGAGCGTGCACATAGTGATGCCGCATCGGCAGTGGCGCAGGCGGTGCGCGAGGGTGAAGTTGCGCTGGAAAGGGCAGCAGCGGAATCGGAACGACGACTCGCGCAGTCGCGCGCCGAAGCGGAACGAGCACTGTCGGAAGCCGATCGGGTAAGATTTCCCAGCGTACCGTCTCTTATCCACTGCTTTTATGTCCTCACGCCATATATGGGATAATACGTGTTAGCTAATTCTGAATTGCCACAAGGAGGAATTTCCGACTAGTTCGCGACGTCACTTACTTTTGTACTTTTATGCTAGCCGCATCTGTTCTTTCTTAATCTTTATGGTTGTCTCGTGATGTGTATTGCTTACCTTCTGTCGCCACTTGCACAATCGTCAGTGGGTGTAAGTAAGTTGTGATTACCGGGTCGTAGATGCTGGAGAAGACCCGTGCTGACGCAGAGCACGCGTCGCAACGAGCGGCCTCGCTGGCGGAGCGCAAAGAGGCCGAGATGAATCGGATGATAGCTGAGGCTCGTGCGGAGGTGGAGCGCGCCAACGGCGAGAAGGTCAAAGCGGAGGAGGCTCTGAAGGATTATTTTGGGCAGCTGTTTGACGAGTCGGCCGGTGAGGCGGCGGACGCGCTGTCACTCGCGCGCGAGCAGTTGGAGCTAGAGGAGCGCCGGCACGCAGCGGAGGTGGCTGGACTGCGGGAGACGGCAGCTGGGGACGCGCAGCGCCTGGAGGCTGGCCTGCGGGCGGAGATCTCTCAACTGGAGAAGACTCTGGCTACGGAGCGGAGTCGACTGCAAGCTGCCAGCGAGAGTCACGCTCAGAGTATGGCTCAGGTAGGCATAACCGAATGTAAACGTAGGACACAACGAGTGAAATCCTAACTCATATCCTCTTGGATGTCGATTCGTATCTGTCGTGCATCGCAGGCAAAGAGAGCTTCTGTATGTTTCCATGTCGTATTAGTGTTGCGCTGGTTTAGGTCAACACGGATAGTGACGATAGATTGTTTTGTCGAAAGTTGTGTCGAGAGTGTGCATATCTTCCGAATTTCGCGGAATCGACACTGATATTCATGCTTTGCCGTTTTCATGATGACAGGGTTCGCAGTTGCGCTGTCGATAACGATAGGGGTGCAAGTTTATCTATCGAGACGGGTGTAGAGTGGACAATGACGAATCCGCCGTTAGGCTGACCTTATATTGGCAGTTTGGGTGGCGACGTTAAAGAATTAGCTGCGTCATCTCTAGGCGTCGTGGTTTACTCGATTGACGACCGCACTGGACGTTCTCGAAAAAGGATTTCTCAAGGATGGAGCAGGATATTGGGTTGGCTGGGCGATCTCAACTTGTTGCTGAGGGTTGCGGTGTGATCTGTCTCTCGGAACGCGCACCAGGCTCACGCTTTGGAGGTGTCGAACATGGAGAGCCGGCACGCGCGGGAGTTGTCTGAATGTGAGTCGAGTCTGAAGGCCGACCTGGCGGCGCTGGAGGCGCGACACACGGCGAACCGGTCAGAGCGCGAGGCGCAGTTGGTGGCGGCGCAGCAGGACAGCGAGTCTCGGGCGGCTGCGGAGCGTAACGACATGGAGTCGCGCTTCCTGCGGGAGATGAATGAGCTTAAGGCGAGCACTGCGGCGGAGGCAGCGTCGAATGAGCGCGCATGGGTGGAGGAGCGCCACAAGCTGGAGAAAGCGATCGCGTCGCTGCAGGTGTGCAATGTGTTATTACCGCTTAACCTGTTCTATTCTTATCTTTTTAGTCCCTCGGCCATTGTATAACCAATTCGCCGATGCATATGCAGACAGATAAGGAGGCACGCACACGTACATCCAACGTCGCCAGACTCGACCCCCTTTTTCATTAAGCTACCAATTACTGAATCATTTTGTCCACCTTTTGATTTGTTTTTCTCTCTGTAACTCGTCTATCCGTTTCGTTTTGCAATAGGACATCCATTGCCATTCATTTGAAAAAAATGTCTTCTCACTCACAGGAATCCGACCATTCATGAATCCATCCATCCATCCATCCATCCACTCATTCTTCCATCCAGTCACTATATTGCAACTTCAGACATTTACCTCGTACACTCCTTTTTTGCTAATTAATCCCTCATTTTCCTCTGGCTTTCTCATTCACGCATTCCTCCAGTTTTTGGTTGGTTCTCTACTGCACACCCATGTACAATTCCGTTTCCTTAAATTTCACCACCCACCCACCCACCCGACCCATTTCATCCACCCTTTCATTCGTTATTCGCTATCTAATTCGACAAGTTTTTCTGTTGACACACATCCATTTATTCTCGACTTTCCATCCATCCAGAGATCCATTTGCCATATTCTCCCATCCACCTACCCGCCCAACCTTCCATCACAATCCACCCAGTGCCCGTGGTGTCAAAACGTCAGCGGCAGGCGTGACCAACTGTTTTCTGTGTTGACCGTGACAGGCGCGACTTGAGCGCGACACCTCGGCGCTGGAGAAGGAGCTGCAGCGAGAGACGGAGGCGCTGCGGGCGGGGCGAGAGGCGGACATCAGCGCGCTAAAAGCCGCGAAGGACGCGGAAATCAATCGGTTGGAGGTGAGCCTTCTTTCCATCGCCACTCTGTTCGTCCGTAGTACGACGAGAAACATTTTACGATTCAATGGTTTGCGATTGGGCGTGAGGGAGTTGCGGTGTTGGGGTGCAGGCTCAACTGGACAGCGAAGGCGCTGCGTCGCGGACTCAGTACGAGAAAGACATCAGCGGGTTGCAGGCTGCGCTGAAGTCGGAGAGGGAGGGGCACGTGGCGAGGGCGGCGGAAGCTGAGGAGCTGAGGGAGAGGTTGGGGGAGGTGGAGGCGGCGGAGAGTGAGCTGCGGGAGGAGCTGCGGGGGGCGTTGGGGCTGTTGGAGGAGAAGGAGGAGGCGATGGTGCGGCAGGATGAGGTGGTGGGGCGGCTGGAGGAGGTGGTGAGGGATTTGGAAGGGAGAGTGGAGGAGGGGGAGGCGAGGGTGGAGGAGGTGGAGGGGGAGTTGGAGGCGCTGAGGGAGGAGGCGGAGTCGAGGGTTGAGGAGGCGCGGGCGTTTGCCTTGGAGGAGGTAGAGGGCGCGACGCGGGGAGCCAGAGAGGTGAGCCACTCTCCTAATGACAAGTGAACATGTTACCACCCACTCACTCACTCACTCACCCACCTATTCGGTCACTCACTCTCTAAACGACTCATTCCACTTATTGTCCGAATCCTGGCATACCTGTTTCTCGAGGCAATAAGTAAATGAGACGACTGTCATTTGCTGCTCTCATTTTATTACCTCCCTTTCACACACACACACACACACACTAGCACACACTAGGACATACACCCATCCACACATCCACATACACAAATATATGCACACACTCACATTAGCACATACACTCACCCACACATCCACATACGCACATTTTTGCACACACACAGCCACACACACACACACATGAGCATATACACGGGCCCGCCCGCTCTCTTTGCAAGCTGATGTCCATGCTTGATCATGAGTTGAAGCTGATGACTGGCTGAAATTCGCCTGCTTTTACTACTTAGGAGGCAGCTGAGGCGTTGCGGGCGGTGGAGGAGGCGGCGACGGCGACGCTGGAGGCCGAGCGCCGGGAGGCGGCGTCGCTGGTGCGCGAGGTGAAGGGGGAGCGCGAGGCGGCGGTGCGCGCGGCGGTGGCGGAGCGCGACCGTCTCGTGGCGGAGGCGCGCGCGGAGAAGGAGCGCGAGGTGTCCGCACTCCGCGCGGAGCGCGACGCGGCGCTGGCGTCCGCGGAGCGTAGCGTGGCGGTGGTGGGCAAGGAGGGGGAGAAGCGGGTGGGCGCGGCGGTGGAGGAACGACGCGCTGCGGTGGCGGTCGCGATAGCTGAGCGCGACCGAGCGCTGAGCGAGCGCGATACCGCTGTCGCTGAGGCTCGAGCGGAGCGCGACGAAGCGGTGGCTGCCGCTGAGGAGGAGCGACGTGCCGCGGTGGCGGAGGCTCGAGCGGAGCGGGAGCGCGACGTGGCTGAGGTACGTTCCGAGAGGGACAGAGAGGTGAGCGCGCTACGTGCGGATCGGGACGATGCGGTTGCTGAGCTTCGGGAGACGATAGCGCGAGTGGAAGCGGAGGCGGCGGGTCGCGCGAAGGAGTTAGAGGCCAAGGTGGACGCTGAAAAGGAGGCGAGGAGAGCTGCGGAGGCGGCGGTGGCTGAGGCGGCAGGTGTGGCGGAGGAGGCGGTTCGGGGTGCAGATGAGTGGGAGGGGCGGGCGAGGGAGGCGGAGGAGCGCGTGGGTGCGTTGTCTGAGGAGATGGCGGGGGTGGTGAGGGAGGGTGAGAAGGCGCGGGAGGAGGTGAGGATGATGAGTGAGGAGGTTAGGGTGGCGAGGGAGAAGGGGGAGGCTGTGAGAGAGGAGGGGAGGGAGGCGGTGAGGAGAGTGGAGGAGGAAAGGCTGAAGGCGGCGGAGAGGGCGGCGGAGGCGCTGGCGGCGCGCGAGGCGCAGTTGGAGGCGGTGACAAGGCGAGCGGAGGAGTTGGGTGCGAGAGTGACAACGTTGACGGCCGCCAAAGTGGAGGCGGCGAAGGAATATAAGTCGCGACTGGCACGGCTTTCGATACTGGCCGCCAGTAAGGTAGGGGGAATAGGCGGGGGAGGGTTAGTGCATATGTAGCGGGACCGCCTGCATTAGGGATAGCCATTGGGCTGGGAGGGCATGCGGGGTTGAAAATAGTAGGTGAAATGTAGTTGGTCATGGCTAGGATCATCTGTGGGCAACGGGGAATCGCTTGTGAGATACTTCGTGCATGTGTTGCACGTGTTGTGTGCGAGTATGCGTCATATGTGTTTGTATGTGTCTGTAAATAAGGAGTGTGTGTGGCTGGGTGTGTTTCAGGGAATGTGTGTGTCTGTGTTTGACTCTGTATGTGTATGTATTTGTTTATGATTTATGTTTATGACTCTCTATGTGTATGAGTGTTAGTGTGTGTGTGTCTTGCTGATGTTGTTGATGACTGTATGTTTGTCGTTTTTATATGTGTTTTGATATACTTCGGTATGTCGTAGACTGAGGGTGTAGCGGCTGATGGTGTCATAGGTTGCTTTGTCATTGCACCGCTTATATCTGTCGCGGCGTTGGTGGTTCAGGTGGCGGCGGTGCGCAACCATCAGAAGCTGTTGCGGAGTGAGGTGCAGATGGACATCGCCAAGGCGAGCAACGAGGTTGTGCACATGGTGGAGGGTGTCAAGCAGCATTGGCAGCAGGCGTCTCTGGCGGCACAGGCGGCGCGGGTGGAGGAGCTGCGCGAGATGAGCGCGAGCGCGGAGGAGCGGCTGAGTGAGGAGCGCGCCGAGGCGGAGCTGCTGCGCGCGGAGCTGGCCGAGACGCGCGCCCACCTGGAGCTCCTCCTCTCCGACATGGACCAGAGCCAGGCGGAGCTGACCACCACCCGCATGACTGCGGAGTCGAACAAGGACAAGGTGCGCGCTGGACCATATTAACCCAACCTGCCAACAATTCAACTGATCGGTGCATCGGCGATGTTTTGTGCAATTATTACGTCTTTATGTCTATTTGAATTTTACATCTTTGAACTCAATATACATTTTTTGTAACTATTTTGTTATTCTCCTGTTCGTGCATCTATTCATGCACCCCATTCTCATTTCAATTTTGCAATAATTGACTGAAATAGTCCGTTCTCTATTTACCGTCCTCTGCATTACACAATCCATTCATTTTCACCCATAAAACGGCCCCGCACTCACGTGCTGATTTGGCTTCGTTAAATGAAGACTGCATTGCCGATTTATTTATTCGCTCATTGTCCGTATTATCTCATTTGATGCAATTTTCATTCAATTGTTCCGCCCATCTCTTCGCTTCCGTTCATTCGTATACATACATTTATTCAGTCACACATTTAGGGGTTTATCCTTTTCCGAAAATCGTGCGTCCATTCATCATTCAACCAATCAACCAATTAACATTGTTTTGCGTTTTCGACCTTTATTCGGTTTCTATTACTTGTGTTTTTCATTTCGTGTTTACTATTCCTGTGTATTTGGCTAATTGAAAAACGGTCGCATGGGTGTGGTCAACGACTTTATGGGTATCATCAGCGATGTCTTTCACGTTGTGGTCTAAGAAAATGATTATTTATTAGCATTTCCCGGAATGCTTGACGCTTTTGTCGCGTGCACAGGTGGAGGCGTCCGAAAAGGCGTCAAAGGATCGGATGGACGTGATCGAGCGGACGGCGAAGGAGCGGTGCGAGGCGGCGGAAGCGGCGGCTCAGAAGCGCGTCGAGGCAGCGGAGCGGAGCGCAAAGGAGCGCTGCGACGCGGCGGAGCGCGCGGCTCGGGAGCGAATCGAAGGGACGGAGCGCGCCGCGCGCGATCGGGTTGCCTCACTCGAGAAAGACTTCAGCGCCAAAGCAGAACAGTATAAGCGAAGCACGTCCGAACACCAAGCGACGGTGGGCGCCATATCATAATTACTCCCTCTTCATATCCTCTTCACTGATTCAGCTTTTCGGCAGCACTCGTTGCTCTTTCGCCTCCTCAGCACCTCCTCAGCACCTCCTCGATTTTATTCAATTACTTTGGATTGATTGGCCACAGTACCGCATAACGTTTAAATGTGTTTTACTATTCGGAGGCAGATTATTTCTGTCGTGTTGTTTGGAGAAGCCTTTTGGTCGCGCTCGATGTCCGATGTATATTTTCTGACCCTGTAGCGGGCCACTTCCTAAGCACCGATGCCTCACGTCGGCGGAAACGGATTGAGTTCTGTAGCACCTCTATAAAAGAATCAAGCTTAATCATTCTCATGCGCTTTTTTCCCGAAAACTAGATTTCCATCGACGAAATGGTATACTGTTTTACGTGTCGTTTCGATAGCGACTTTTTTGTTGGTGCATCATTGTCCATACGAAAACTCAAGTGCACCGCCGACGTTGTGATTTGCGATGTCGTTGACGGTTGTTTTGTGTAGAACTGTTACACGAGTTTGATTGAGATGATGAAAACCTTCGCTATTATCGTTTAGGTTGAGCTGCTGCAGTCGCGACTGCGCGAGTCGGCCGCGGAGGTGTCGAGGCTAAAAGGCGAAACGGAAAAGGCGGCGGGCCGAGCGGAGAAAGTCGCGGCGGAGCTCGACCGTTGCCGAGAGGACTACGACATTTTGATAAACACGGTGATGGCGGACCTGCCCGTGCTACGGGGCGACATTCAAGAAGGTCTCAAGAGTCCGGAGAAGGCGACCTTTATGTCTACGCTCTCCAAGCTGCGCGATGCGGTGCGTAGTCACGTCGCTGAGCGGGAGGCGAGGTCGGCGGAGGCGGCGCGCGGGGAGGTGGAGGGGCAGCTGCGGTCGTTGCGCGCCAGTCTCGGCGAAAAGGACGTCGCGACGACGACGCAGGCGGAGCTGGAGCGGGGGAAGGCGGAGGCGGAGACGCGCGCTGAGGCGCTGGAGGCGGAACTGGAGGCGAAGCAGGAACGAATCGACGAGTTAGAGGAGGTGATGGGGAAAGGGTTGGTGCCGGAATTGACGAATATGGGAAGCCATGCCGATTATCTATTTGTATTTGTTTTTATGAATAATGTTCAGGTAGTGCAACAGTCCTATATTGTTTTTCTGAGCGCATTAGCGGCATGCGATATGTTCCACTTAACTATTCACGTAAGTAGACACTATCCACTTAACTATTCACGTAAGTAGTAAGCATACCTTTCGCTTGAAGAATAAAGTATTGATTGGCAACATTCATGGCGGATTAGGGGTTGAGCAATCTTCCAATTGTCGTCTCTTATTTAACTTTCTTCGATAACATTTCCGCCGACCGCTCTCATATCGCCACCATCCACAATTTGCTCATTCGCTGCTGTTAATTTGAAGTATGTATTTCTTTGGAAAGGGGATAACAGCAACCGCTAATGCCGCAATTCATGTAATTGATTAATCAATAATAGAAACCCACTTTGATGTTTTAATCGAATCATTTTTGTCACGGTGGTGGGCTTTTAGCTTTAGCAAGGCCATTCATTAGGAGTGGTGATGCGGGAGGGGGTCGACTTGATGCTGAAAATAGGTATGTATCTGAAGGGTATTGTCGCGGCGTCAGATGTATACGGAGGCGCGTCGCGAGCTGTCGTCTCGGACCATCGAGCTGGAGAGTAGCGTGCGCGACCTGGAGGGCGCACTGGTGGAGCAGGAAGCGACATTCAAGGCGCATCTTCGCAAGGCACAGGCGGAGGCGGTCCGGTCGGCGCAGGCGGCTCGCTCGGAGGCCGTCGCGCCGCTGAAGTCGGAGGTTGAGCGGCTCAAGGTGAGCAGCGGCCTCACTCGTTCGCCATTTTTCAAAAAAATGTTGTATAAGTGGTACGGTCGTCAATACCTTCGTCCCATTTATACTATTTTTGGGTTCTACAAACTGTTGATTTTCTGTGTAACATGATTTTGGTTTACTGTTTTTTTATTATAAACAATACGCAAAAACAATTTTGTGAAATGCAAATAATAGCTTTGTAAAGGAATCGAGCTCACTTTCTTGTTATATATAACATGTATTTTGATACCCTGAGTTAGGTGTCCGATAATTCTGTGGCGGGAGCTTGGTGGATTGCTTTTGTTGGTGTGCGGGGTTTTGGAAGATGAGAGATTGCGCTTGGGCTCTTAGTTGTAATAGACAAATAATTTCGTAACATATTCTTATCTTTGTACGCCACAGAAGTTGACACCGTCAATGCTACAGTCCTGCACTGCAAGCGTGTCCTCCCCCACCACCGCTTTAGATTCGCCCGCGAATATTGTCACAAGCGCCGTTGCCCTCGCCTTACCGGAGGAGGGGGGAGGGGGGGGGGCGTCCAGAATCAATATTAGTTGATTCTAGTTGACGGCCCAACGGGGCAAAGTTTCCGGCTGTCTCGAGCCCCCGGTCTCGATGTAAATGACACCTATGTAGCGGACCTGCTCGATTTTTGCTGCCCATGTCACACCCTGTCCCTCTTCATCACTATGTGAAAGTGTCAAATTTACTTATGATTACTGTACTTATGTGCATAGGGATTTATGTAATCAGTCTAAACACGTAGTTGGATTTTGATTAATTAATAAATAAGTCGTATCAGATAATATTTGTGAAAATATGGATTACAAGATGAATAACATGAGCACGAACAGGGGAAAAGGGAGGGGTAAATATTTGTCGTCACCGTACATACTATTTTGTATTTGTTTGCGGATATGATGAATGGTTGGGGTGCGGCCCATGTACCACCCCATCGTCGAGTATCGGTATCGGTACTCCTTCGAGAATGATCGGCACCGGCGTCCGCGCCCGTTTCATATTTCATACTGCTCCGCCTTGCTGTCAACAGTGAAACATGTTGCCGAATTGCCGACGATCACCCCGGGCAGCGACGTGTTGCTTCTGTTGTGAACTTGGAGATGTATCGCCGTTGAGTACAATAGCGGTGGTCGTAGCCCCGAAACGGTAGGCTCTGCATGCGTCGACACCGTGATAGAGCTCGGAATGGGAAGTACGGCGCACACTTGCTTCACCATGCATTCATGCACTTTCACACTCAAAGTCATTCGGCTCTGAAAACCCCGCCACCATCCGCGAAAAATGACTTGCTTTACTAATGAGCAGATGAGACAGACGTATTCTACCGAATGACGGAAGCTGGAAATATAGGTCTGAAAATATTGGGACGACCCTGGATTTATTTAATTTTTTGGAATACGGCTTTTCCTGCCCTAAATGTATCTGCCACAGTCGAACGGCCTGAATTTTCTCCTTTACTGCGATTATTAGGCGATTTATTTTGTATATTGGTTGTTTATTTTGATGCCGGTCGTTTCAAAAACAAATGAGGGGGGGGGGGTACTTCCTTTTCAGAATATTTTGAGTTTTCCTTTAGTGCTAGTGCCCGACCCTCTGTATCTCCTCAAACCCTACAGTCATATACCCTATATTTCAAATAAATCTTGAAATCCTAATCCTGGTAATGTTGTTGCCCTGCTGCAATGCTCAGGAACTGAAAGTGTGTCATTTAAAGGGGGTCAGAGAAAGGAGGGGCACCTACAGAACCGCAATAAAAACTTTGTCGCCTTAGAAAATCCCACGACCCGCAGTTTTCCCAATTTCTTCATTTACTTGATACTTTGTTTCTCAATAGTAAGGATCAACAGCGACGCGTCGGCTCTTCGTGTGCTTGCAAAAGTACCCGTGCGGCAGAGTTTTTTCTAATTTTCTTTCCTGGAATTTGTTTTTCTTTACATCGGAATGATAGGCAACCCTGATTCAATATTCAGATTTATGGGTTTTCCGGAGAACTGGTGTGTGTGTGGTGGGGGGGGGGGGGGGGGGAGGGTTGGCACAGTATTTAAAAAGCTTTTTCATTCCGGGAAATGTGAATTTCCGCAAGCACCAATGAGACGAGGACAGGCAAATTTGTTCTTGTGAGTGGTATAAGCTTCTTACTTGATGGTGGTTTCCACTACTTTCTTTGTTTTATTGGTTTTTTTTTTTCTAGTTAGCTCATCATCATTTGCTAATGTAAAGTCAAACTTGTTTCGTATTTCTGTAATTGTACAATCGCTATGTCACCTTTACCAGCCCATAACGTGAGTTTGACATCGGCGTCAGGCGCTCATTCATTTAAGCTTTGGTGGGGCTCATGTAGTCAGGCAAAAGATGTGGATAACTCAACGAATTTCGTATTGCTATATAATTTGGTATCGGTGGCTCTTAGTGAGGCCATCCTACACACAATGTGGGACGGAATCGGGTGGGTAGGATTTGCGTGAGCGATTCCTGGCAGGTCTCGTTTAACGCAGAAGGTGGGCACAATAGCGGTGGGAAATAATAACAGAAGGAAAACCAGGAAAGCCAGCTCAAATTTAAAATGTCCCCGTACCGCCCTTTCTTCCAACACAAGAAAGGAATTTTTTTTTTCCGCTGCTCAAATTAGCGGACGTCAAATTTGGTGGGGCGTCTTATTCCGCGTACGTCTGCGTGTTCGTATAAACCGTTAAAGAAGTTGTACCGCTGGAGGCAACGGGCAACGGTTCCTGCAGATTTTCAGCCCTACACAATTCATAACTCTACATTGTCAATATGGCCGATCATACTCACCATTCGCTCGGACTGAAATAATGCAAATAATAACGGCGGAAGCAGTTATTCTGCGCGTTTTGTGGAAGTATCAACGATTCTAAACTTGTTGCGTTTGACTGTGTGATGGAACGGAGCTCCGAAAACGAGCAGGCGCGTTACACACATTCTGCTTATGAAATTAAGTTCTTCGGGAGGGCAGTGCTGAATTGCTGATGCTGTGGCATGCCTTCCTGTTCCTCGGGCTCAGGTTTTTTTCCTCTTTTTGCTTAGTGGCCTCCACTGCTTATTCTTCTTGTAAAATTTTACATGTATATATAAATTCAGACCTGTGGGTAATGTGTCATTCGGATCGTAAAGTACATTTCGGGGGGGGGGAGGGGGGGGGGTCTTACAATCGCTGTACCTGTACCGGCAGCGAATCCTCGTAATCCTCGCGTTTACCGTGGATCAACAGGGAGGTTCTACGAGAGCGCGTGGCGCTGTAGTATCGCCGCTACCTGAGACGATATTCTCAGCCTCAGGAATTATCTGTAGTTTGATGCGATGTGTCGCCATCGACCAGCTTCGCGTCTTAGTAAATTACAATTAACCTCATTGTACGTAAACGTACAATGCCCATACTGCCTGGGCACACGGGTACCCTGCTTTCGTCTCGTTATGTGTCCGTCGCTGGTCATCGGAATCCGTTATCCAATTCATTCGTTGGCGACGCTCGCAATCAGCATCACCCGCTTTCGACTTTCCGACGAGCGAGATTACGGGGTATCGCTAACCAAGTCCCCGCTTTGCGACCATACGTACCATGTGTGTGCTTTGACTGTGCATTAATCGTAAATGTGCGAATGCGTGTGGGGTGTGGTAGTGATTTTGTCTAATATTGTCTTTCTGCTTAACTGAATTTATCTCAAGACGAATTGGTTAAGCGGAAGGGCCTTAGTCTCGCCGTCCATTTTAAAGTTCCTTCGGCGGCGGATGGTGCGATAGTTGCGACTTCTCGTCTCTGCTGTCTTTTATGTCAACATCCGAAGGGTCTCTGTAGCTTCGAAGATTACTAAACTGTCGAATGCACGTGGTTATCGCTTAAGTCTCTTTTTAATAAAGAAATACATACTTTTTATCTATCCGTTTCGATGAGAAGATGGCACGCACCAAATCATGATATTGCTGCAAAGCACCGCAGTTGTCGATCATTTAGTCATGCCACAGCCTTTTCAATTTATTTCTAGGAAAGCAGTGGAATTCACCAGCAAAGAAAGGAAAAGGGGCCGGGGGGGGGGGGGGTGGGGGCGAACAAGCCTGAGGCCGCGGAGCAGGGAGGCAACATGGCGGTGATGTTTCTTGAATCTTAAGATACTGAATTTCCCGCTTAGTGCTCAGAATACCTTTGTAGCAGTTCTCTGTCGCTGATTCTGACATAATTGTCATATCATATGTATGAAATCGGTATATAAATTTTGTAATCCCCGTCAATCCTCACCTTCCTCGTACTATTCATTCCCCTGTCCTCGTGTAAATAATTGTTTTATTAAGAAATATCCATCCTAAATTGTAATCAATTATATGTAAATTTAATATAAGATTTTAATTTTAATTGATTAATGACTGGAAGGCAGTGCTGATGCTGTGGCATGCCTTCCTGTTCCTCGGGCTTAGGGTTTTTTCTTCCTTTCTTTCTTTTTCTTGCTTGGTGGCCTCCACTGCTTTTTCTTGTAAGAAAATTTTGTATTGATTAATGACTGATGAGGGATACATGACGGATCAGCATCCACTCTAAGTTGACTTCCTTCGGACTTGGAACCAAGGCACTGCAAAATTACGAGCACCCTCAGCCTTACATTGTCGTCGCAGGAGAGATATGAAAAGCAGTCCCCCTCCCCGGCCCGGGATTACCGATAAGGGTACCGTACCACTGACCGCACGAACATCAGCTACAGTACCATTTTGTTGCTGCGCGGTAGACTGCAGTATGGGGACTCAGTCGCTTTGTCGATTTTGTCCACTTTTTCTTTTTGCAAAATTGACGGGGCTCAATTTGTTTGCAGGAATAGTAAAATGGCATGTAAACTAAATTTTGGTGGCAGTTCAACGGTTCTCATGAATGGGTGTGGCGGACTCTCGCTCTTTACTGACTGAAAGCACTTTGTATGGTGGTCTACATATGTTCCCTTCCGTCGATTTCTTATTGGAGATGTGCGTCGTGTGTTCATGCAACGCCTTTCTGTGGTTCTCCATGGCACGCTGGGTTCCTATCTCCGTGATGCCTTGCATGAGGGTGGTGCAGCTGCTGCTGTCTGCCTCCCTGCTCCAATGCCTTGAGGCTTCTGTGCCTCTTTTCTGTACACTTCTTCACTTGTGGATTTCACTCCTTCCTTTGTAATGAATTATTTGAATTACAGTAAGACGGGGACAGAGAGAAAAAGGCATGTGATTGAATTAGAGAAACATTTTCCTTTATTTTAACGCTTATGGCTACGGGTACCTTCCTTTCACGTGAAGCTCTCCTTGCTTGTGCTCCATTTTCTCTTGGCTGTCGCTGTGATCTGGTTTGTTTCACTTCGTTGTCACTCGTCCCCACTTCTCCGCCGTTTGTCATTAGTACCCGTATTGCTTCCTTTACATAATATCTGTGTGGCTAAAATACAATTGTAATCCGTAATGTATTAGTAGGAGTTAGTCCATACCATTGGTGTTAACTGCGGATGTGTGGGGTCCAGGCTCAAGTCAAGGAGATTGTGGCGGAAAGCGAAAAGGAGATGGAGGCGCTGAAGAGGACGGCGGAGGATCAGATGAAAGGCCGCGACGCGTCCGCCAAAGCGATGGTGAGGTCGCTCGAGCGCAGCGCTGCCAATTTGCAGCAACAACTCGGAGCGGAGGTGGAGCGAGCTGACCGGCTCGAGAAGGAGGCGCAAGCGGCGGGCGCGGCGAGCCGAGAAGAGTTTTCCAAATCGCAAACACAACTTCAGAGCGAGGTCAGGCCAACTTTATCTTGATTACGATAAATATAACGTGGCATTTTCTGTGCACTCATCATCCTAACTTACTTACATGATAATAGTTTCTCCATCAAATGTTAATCAAAAGATATATACGCTCACACTCCGTCCGTGTTTGCGACACGGATTTGGGAATGGTTGTATTCTACATTATGGACAATTACCGTGGGTCGCCGATTTAAAAGAGCGTTCGGTAATTAAGGGCTGATGATTCATTTCGTTAGCGACGTTGTGGTCACCGAATCGTGTTCCGCACTTGGACTTGACTATTTCGCGGTGTTGGCATTGATTCGATTCCAACCAATGCCCATAGTAAGGCTTTCAACAACGTTGGATGTACAACAACAAAATTGCTAACGACGCATGCAGCGCTTTGTTGAAAGGGCTCGTAATTTTGAGGGTGGTCTTATTTGTATCAACTGTGCTCATTGATATTTTTTTGCTTATAGTTGGCCGAGGCGCGAAGGGGCACGGAGCGTCTGAACTCGGAGCTGGAGTCGCTGCGGGAGAAGGTGAGGGAGGCGGAGCGAAAGGAGTACGAGCGAGCCGAGGAGGTAAAGCGGCTGCGTCGGAGTTTACGGGAGCGAGAATTGATGTTGATGCAGCGAGAGGGCGTCGCCGGCGGAGTCTCTTTCGGCCCCGCGCCGCCTTCCCTCGTGCGCTCTCCATAATAGTAGTACATTAGCCGTTCCTTATTAGGACGTCTTGGCGACTTTTCCATACGACGAGCTTCGACAAGCCGTGATATCTCATGCGCACGCGCTCCTTTGACGGTTGGCACGTACGACATAAACCCAATTAATGTGTCGGCGGCTGACGTTGACAAGCTTCGGCGTAGTCGAGAGGATTTTCTTCTTTGCTGGCGGATGACAAGGCAAGCGTGGGAAGGTCGAGGTGGCAAGCATACTTATATTTGACATTGAATCGCGATTCTTTAATTGCAATTACACAATCGTATTTTCTATTTTGAACGCGTCGTATTTGCCGTCTGTGTAACGTTGCGTCACTCTCCCTTGTAGCCGACCCCTCCTTTCCCCTTGGTATTGATTGATGGAGCTCTAAACATCCTGTTAAAGTGAGTTGCGTTAAGTGAGCTAGGTAAAATACGACCATAGTTACAAGCCCTATAGATAGATGGCCTACTAAACGGTTGCTTCATGATGACATTAGTATGTGCATATAATATATGCCCGGTCCCCTATTGCGCTTTGTACGTGTTGTGATAATGATATGTAATTTCTGACTTTTGATTATGCTCCGACAAGGATTTGCTGTGATCACACACACGAGCAATAGCTGTGTTATCATAAAGGTTGCTTCGCCCCATTAGTGCTAGCTCAGTCTCGGTGTAGTTTAGCGAATTAGACGTTGTTCACATTTATCGGGGACGAGGGTGATATCATCTGAATGGTTGCTCGATCGACAAGTCCGGGGCGGAGGTGAGGTCGAGCAAGCAATGCATTGTCCATACAAGGAGACGCCTCCAACATATTCCACGTCGTCCCTTGGCCGTGGACCTATCAGCAAACGATCTGCTTCAACCATTGCTTTGTGCGGCTACGACGTTGTACGGCCACTCGCTCACTTACGTCTACGACTCTTCTTAAGCCACAAGGCCGACTCCCATGTTGTTGTAGCACCCACGGCGGCCATCAAGTGTGCGCCCAAACTAGATGCAATATTCACCGTGACTGTGGTATCCTGGGCATGCGTACAAGTGTCACCGGTAAAAGCCAGCACATTGTTGTATACGCAAATGCAGAAAACGGTCATTATCCTAGGAGATGAGCCACTTTGATATCTCTTTGTTATTGCCGTAGCCGTGCTATTGGCATATGCTTGCGTCGATTAAACAATGAGTGTCCAAAAAAACGTGTTGAAATCCCTTTTGGATGTTGTGCCGCTTTTCCACACCTTACATATCGGCTACATGTTGCGCTGCGTACATGTCATTACTTTTGAGACGAACGTATTGGTTGCGGTGTCGAGGGGAAGGGGAAGTTGTCGGTACCGCGGGATTTGCTCAGGGAGTTTTCGAAACGGCCTTGAGGTAGTACTAGTCCTATGGCCATCATCGTACGGGTTTGTTAGCTCAAGGACATTCGCACGCGGTGCTACTTACTATTCATCATCTTTGATACCGCCACTTCGGACTCTTTGTTCGTATGATCCCTCGGGGTCTCGGTACGGGCTTCAACGTCGATGAGACGTTCCTCACGCAAGCCGATACATACACTATGTATTTGGTGGCCTATGTATTGGATCTTCCTTGCACGAGCCTATCCCACAACATCCGTTCAGTGATGCCCAATTTTTCACGTTTCGCAGGCGTTGGAGTGCGCTCGGGGGGGACCGACATGCATTGGTAAGTGTGGCCTTCATCGGGGCGGCCGATTCGGCAATGGGCTCCATGACCCGATTTTTAGCCATTTACGCGGGGATACGCATTTTATTTCGACGAAGCCGATGACTATGTACACAAAACTAGATAAAACTCCATAATCACAACGGTGTCCCGTTGGCTGCCTGATCTCATTGGCGAAGAGAGCGTTGTCAACCATGTATTGTCGATGTGTTCATTCGAACTCGCGTCGTTATGGGCACGCTTGGTCACAAAGCGAGCACATCTCTAAATCCCTTGATTGCCCTCCCTTCAAGTGACTGTTCATGCATTGTCAAAGTTGCATATCCTTGGATACAACTACAAGCGCGTGACTCTGCTTGGATTCGTTGTACTTGCTCCTTTACGCGTGCTCGACCGGAGCCAAGATGATCTACATGGCATGTAAGACAAGATGCCTTTGACAAATTCGCAAGAGGCCCACCCGCAAAGAGCCAATTGAGCGCGGAGCTTCATCGAAAATCCTCATAGTCTACTACTACGACACCATATTTTGTGTCGCGGTTGGTTCGGGACGGCAGCGACATCCTCCATGCTTTGTAAGTGGACGGCAATCGAGGCTCAAACATGTTGTAGTAAATTCCATAGCTATGTTTGGTCGTATCGGCGTTTCTAGCACCCCGTCTGCCATGGCCGCTAGCCCATCGTTGAGAAAAAACAGTTTCAAGTACTTGCCGTGGGTCGGAGAGAGTTGCTAAAGCATATATAATATATGCTTAACGTCTTCTTTTGCGGTAATGGGATTAGCTCTCAAGGGACATGCACCGGTACCTTTTTCTTGGTGCATATGACCAAGCATGCTATCTATTGTTCACAATGATAAAGGGTTGCGTGCGTGTAGGAGTGTTGTTGGCCTCACTCGTAGGACCATATGATTTTTGTCGCCCTACACGATGTCGTTCCGAGAGAAGTACTGTGCGATTTGGCCGGCGCGGATGGCGTGATATATGGCACGCGTGTCTTGTGATGAGGCGCCTTGAATTGCCACGGCTTTAACATTTGTTCACCCACGCTATGGGTCGCAATTGTCATTGCGTAACTCAACGACTCCCCTCCACATGTCCTTGAGATAATCGGGGACGTACGCCCGCTGGATCGTCGCGTCGGGAGGAGCGGCGCAGCTCTTGGGCGGTGCGACATAGCAACCGGCAGACCGACGATCGATTGCGGACCAAAGGCTGGGGGGTTCAGCCCCCTTCCCCCCATCTAGCGGAGACCCGGGCCGTTATTCGCGCATATATTAATATGGCCACCGGCCTTGCTCCACAGCTGATCGACCTTGGGTGGTTAGCCCGTGTTGTGCGGCGCGATGATCCGCCGGTTATCGTTTTCCTCGTCGCTTCGCCGTGATATTACTTTCCGCGCCATACATATGTTGCTTGAGCCAGCTTCGCACGTTTCAGTGCCGCCTTGTCACAGTGGCGCCAAGCATCCGGTTCCCGTGCCATGTTCTTTAGAGCCGAGCTCCCAATATTTTTCGTATGCGCTTGTTCTTTCTCCGCGCTCCTTCTGGTCGCGCGAGTTGTACACTCTTCCCATAAAGTCCGTTACTAGTGGCACGCATTTAATTACCCGCCACGCACAGCCGCGATGGCCATGCAATTCGATTGGGGGGTAGAGTAATGACTTTCGAACAACACACCACGGCGCGTTGCTCACTGACGTGAGCACCTCTATCGGCACGCTCCGATTATTGTGGGCACACACGTTGGATTTGCGGCCGAAGTTTTGCAGGCCGAAATTTGTGGATGTGCATGTTATGCACGCCTCTATGCGTGGCTCGGTGCACGTAGTGTCGCGATAAGCCGGGAGACTACTCGAAATTGGGCTTTCAGCATGTTTGCACAATTGCACGAGTATCCGCCGAGTGTGTTGCGCCCGGCCGCCTACATAGCGGCAATACCGGGAATGGCATATCGTGTGCACTAGGTTTTCTTGCCAAGTGCCCGAAAATACAGGCAAGGAGCACGGGCTAGGGACCTATTGGGCTTGAGGGACGGTTGACTTGGAGTGTAAGCACCCTAGCGCGCGGATCGCTGGCCTTTCAAGCTTTCGCACCGCCTGGCGTGAAATATGGCGGGGAGCTTTCAAAGTACCCTAGCACGGGCCTTGGTTTGGCATGCGGCAAATGGCACGGCACCATGCCAACATGGGGCATGAAATGGGTGACGCCGTGAATAGACGAAATATAGAGCGCTGATTGTTGAGCGTATTGGCGGAGCGGGTGTGCGGGTACCACCTGTCCAAGGGTTGCTAGCCCCGCGCGAATGTGGCAGATTTTGAAACCCTAAAAACTTTAGTTGGCTGTACGAGGGGCTGGATGGCATCGGACGGCGGATTTGACGCGAAAACCGGCCGGTAGGCGTAAATTAAGTTGAAAACTTATATTTACTTGGGGGAAGGGCTTCCATTTGCAACTTGGTTTGCTCGAATCGGACACCGTACGGCAAAGTTAGGCTTTTTTAAGCCTCCCAAGCTGTGGGTTTCCGGCCCCTATCCCACCCACGTCAAGCATCTTAACGGCACATGCCATCACACCCACGTGCTCCCATGTTTGCGGACAGCATGCTGGGACCATAAAAATCGCGTGTTGTGTCGCCGATTTCGGGAGTTTTCACGAGCCAAAGTGTGGAAAATCCGAATTCCGGGGCGCCCGAATCAGGGTATGCCCCGAAATCGGGGTTGACCCGCAAACCCTAATACGTCAGTTCGTAGCCGTGACGGGCCCCATTTGTGCCCCGCTTCCCCCTTTACTTCACCGTCAACACAAGTTTCGGTCCGCCTTTTCAACGAGCTAAAGTACAGTTAAACCCTAGAAACCCTACATGATAAACACCCGCCCTACGCGAAAGGCCCTATTTCACTAGTAACGGACTTTATGGGAAGAGTGTGGGCGATTTCTTAACCACCTCGAATTCCCTAGTATTGGCCGGGGATAAAGCAACGATGATATGGGCGTCCACGTGTGAGTAGAGAATTTCGGTTGGAGGTGGGATGTCGCCCAATTGCGCACACCACGCTGGACCTCAACCGCGTTGCGGCTCCAAAACCAGTATGGGGCCTACACCAACCACTCACGCGTGGCGACTGCAACTTGTGTGGGACTTCAAACACGTGGGAAACTTCACCAAAGTAGCCCGGCAGCACGGTACAAGCGCGTCGGTGGTTCGCAAATGGGTGCGTACTTACGAGGGCACGGGGGACGTTTTGGACAAAGCTCGCTCGGGGAGGCCTGCGCGGGGGTTGGCAAGTCCACCGGTGCGAGAGGTTCTCAAGGCGTGCATTCGCGACGGGAAGACATGCACCGCCATTGTCAGCGACTTAAAGGCTGGCATGGGGCTGTCCGTGGGCAGGGAGACCGTGCGCAAGTTTGTGAAAGCGAATCTAGCTCGGCGCCTTCGCCCGAAAAAGAAGCCCAACCTTACAGCAACAGCCAAACTCAAGCGCGTCCATTTTTGCAAGCAGTGGGTCGACAAGAGCTGGGCAAGCGTGGCTGTTTCGGACTCTAAGATATTCTGGCTATGCCCCAAAGGCGTGGGCGACAAGCGGTGGGTTTTGTTTGAGGATGACCCCCCTACCGTGCCAGCATATCGAAGCTGCACAAAAGTGCATGCCTACGCCGCGGTAACTAAATGGGGCAAGACCGACTTGTTCGTCACAGCGGGCACCACGGGATTCAAGAGCGAGAGCAAGGGTGTGACTGCCAAGGTCTATGTGAAGTTGCTGGAAGAGAAGCTCATCCCGGCATGCCGACAACTAATGGAATGCAGACCCATGCCGCTGCGAGACCAACCTTGGGTATTTCAACAAGATAACGCACCCGCTCACACAGCTAAAAGTACCCAAGCGTGGCTGCACAGCCAGTCGGATTTCGCAGTGATTGATTGGCCGCCGACCAGCCCGGATCTGTCGTGGATAGAAAACGTTTGGGGCATCGTGGCAAAGCAATTGCAAGCGAGGACGGATCTGACTGCTAGAAACTTCCAGGACGCGGTTTTCGAAGAGTGGGAAAAATTGCCACAGTCGGCCATGCGAGCACTGTACAAGTCGATTCGGCGCAGGCTGAAAGCTTGCCTTGCTGAGAAAGGCGGGAGCACAAAATATTGACAGGTGCTAAGCCGTTGCGTGGAGACTTTCACAAAAATAACGTGGTGAGAACCACCGGCGCCCATCCCCACACTCTTCCCATAAAGTCCGTTACTAGTGGCACGCATTTAATTACCCGCCACGCACAGCCGCGATGGCCATGCAATTCGATTGGGGGGTAGAGTAATGACTTTCGAACAACACACCACGGCGCGTTGCTCACTGACGTGAGCACCTCTATCGGCACGCTCCGATTGCCCGAAAATACAGGCAAGGAGCACGGGCTAGGGACCTATTGGGCTTGAGGGACGGTTGACTTGGAGTGTAAGCACCCTAGCGCGCGGATCGCTGGCCTTTCAAGCTTTCGCACCACCGGGCGTGAAATATGGCGGGGAGCTTTCAAAGTACCCTAGCACGGGCCTTGGTTTGGCATGCGGCAAATGGCACGGCACCATGCCAACATGGGGCATGAAATGGGTGACGCCGTGAATAGACGAAATATCGAGCGCTGATTGTTGAGCGTATTGGCGGAGCGGGTGTGCGGGTACCACCTGTCCAAGGGTTGCTAGCCCCGCGCGAATGTGGCAGATTTTGAAACCCTAAAAACTTTAGCTGGCTGTACGAGGGGCTGGATGGCATCGGACGGCGGTTTTGACGCGAAAACCGGCCGGTAGGCGTAAATTAAGTCGAAAACTTATATTTACTTGGGGGAAGGGCTTCCATTTGCAACTTGGTTTGCTCGAATCGGACACCGTACGGCAAAGTTAGGCTTTTTTAAGCCTCCCAAGCTGTCGTGGGTTTCCGGCCCCTATCCCACCCACGTCAAGCATCTTAACGGCACATGCCATCACACCCACGTGCTCCCATGTTTGCGGACAGCATGCTGGGACCATAAAAATCGCGTGTTGTGTCGCCGATTTCGGGAGTTTTCACGAGCCAGAGTGTGGAAAATCCGAATTCCGGGGCGCCCGAATCAGGGTATGCCCCGAAATCGGGGTTGACCCGCAAACCCTAATACGTCGGTTCGTAGCCGTGACGGGCCCCATTTGTGCCCCGCTTCCCCCTTTACTTCACCGTCAACACAAGTTTCGGTCCGCCTTTTCAACGAGCTAAAGTACAGTTAAACCCTAAAAACCCTACATGATAAACACCCGCCCTACGCGAAAGGCCCTATTTCACTAGTAACGGACTTTATGGGAAGAGTGTAGTTCTCTTTGCTCATTGTTATACCCATATTAGATCGCCCCATCCATCCATTTTTGTGGACCTCGCCCATTGTAATAAACCCTATGTACCATGGCAGTATCCCAAATTCCATGCATTCAAGTAGAACGCGCTCTATAAATAACAAACCCAATAATCCTAGTTCTGGACGTCGTCGCTTCCAGTACCCGTACTCATTAGCTGCACAGTCATACTAATTCACTCGTCATCGCCCCCCACCCGCTGCTCTCCACCGACTGAGCTCATTCGTCCACCTGCCGCACTGCCTGCAAGTGGAACACTCCCAATCACACACACCGTTACATTCGTTTCACTAACCGTACTATCGGAATCATGGCAAGTTCCGGAGCTCTCCGCCCCTTGCGTCCAACAACGGTGGCGTCGCGGCGTCGTGCCACTTCCTCGTCGGCCGTGGCGGCGCGCTATGTTAATAATTACATCCGCAACCTCACCCGCCCAGCAACACCGGGTAATGACGGATAATGAGCGACCTAGCTATATCAGAAACCTCCTTCGCTGTGCTACGGAATTTGGTCCAAATCGGAAGGCGTCTACTGTGACTTGTGGGGATGGAATTTTAAGTTGTGCTTCCGGCGCAGGATGGTTCCATGGGCGTGTGCTGTCGGGATGTGATGCGGAATCTCGGAGTGATGTCGCTGTACGGGTACTGCGCGCTGCCGCGAAGAATAGCGACAACGGCGGCCAGGCCACCGAGGAGGCTGATCCTGCGGTGCAGACAGCACGGCAGACGGCGTGGGTTCAGGCGAATGAACAGGTTTTCGATAAACTTATCGACCTGTTTCGGGAGAAGAGCCGCGATGACAACCGAAAACTTATTGCTTACAGTAAACAGTGGCCGAGTCTGTCGGATGGCGTCTTTTACAGGTCGCACCACCGACCGCCTCCTCGGCGTGTTGACACGCCCTGCAACCTCAAGCTGAGCGCAGCCCCGTCTAAGCTCTTCATGCATGTACAGGCTGCAGGCGAGGATCCAAAAGGCGATCAACCAGCCGGCGGAGCAAGCGAAGCTGAGCGCTCTTCTGAAATCCATTACCAACGTGTGCCCCTGCCCCTCCGCCACCTTTCAAATAAAACAACCCTGAGCAGCGTCCATGCTGGCATAACTTCGTTGCTACCCCTCTAACCCTGCTCACTTTCGGTGTGCATGTGGGCGTAGATTCATGAAGAGTATCAGCGGTATCGAGTCATCACTCAGGTGCGGTCATGATGAACTTGGTGTGCACATGCAATGCGCTGACCATAACGGCAGGAAATGAGAGAGGCAGGGGAGGACATAGGTGCTGATACTACTGCTGCTGCTACACGCCTGTGGCTCTAGAAATTCGAGGCGTCGCCGGAGGAGGACTGGGAGGGGCTGGTGGCGCAGAACCATGAGTACATGCACTCGCCGTACTTTGAGTATTGGGAGCGTTGGATGTCTATGAAAGAACTGACGGAAGCGCAGGCGGAAGGCGAGTTGCGCGGCTTAGACTTATCTTTCTCTCAGCTGCTCCTCCCCTCCAGAGGAGTGCCGTGCCGTTTTGCTGGAGGTGATGGTCTGTGCTGAGTGTGCCACTGCTTGCATGGCCGCCCATTCAATTGCAGAGGCTTCGCTGATGCTGGCGAGGGTGGCAGCGCTGGTGAATGCTCTGGACAAGGCATCCAGGGACGAGGAGGCGCTTGATGATGCCGGGCTGCGGTTCAATAATCTGCTAGAGAAGGTGCTGCTGCTGCCGGTGTTGTCTTGTTCATCCTGGTAGCGATCTGTGGGGGGATGCACGCTGAGCTCTTGAGGGTGTGGGGGTGCATGGCGCAGATCAGCAGCCTGGAAGACGCGGACAGGGAGATTGATGCCATGCAGAAGGAAGGGAGGCTGGACCCGGCGATGATGCTGACAATGGCGAAGGCTTACTCTGGTGTGAAAGAGTCACCTTACGTTCAAGAAGAGGTGCGCAGAAGCCCCCCCCCCCCCCCCCCCCCCCCCCCCCCCCCCCCCCGGCATACCTACCCACCCACATTCTTTCACGCACGTATCGAATCACCCCTGCGCGCACGTGCAAGCGCACACACGCGTACGCACTCACACACACTGAGGCACACATACACACACGCACATATCCAGACACACACGCGCGCGCGCGCACACACACACACACACACACACACACACACACACACACACAAAAAAAAACACCCCCACCCGCACTGACATCCACCCTCGCACGCACACACGCATCCACCTCAAATACGTCGAGTCATACACCATGCGATAGAACCTATTGTTTGGATGACAGCTGTGCACACTCCTTACCTCTCTGGAATTGAGAGGAGCTTGGGTTTATAGGTGCTTACATTATGAATTGAATAAGTCAATCACGATGTCACGGCTAGTGTCATGGCTGGCTAACCGCACCATTCATGGCAAACATTGTATGAAGCAAATCGTGATAGGTTACGCGAGTTTTTAATGGGTTATGGCATAGATGAGCGCACCGCTTCTGTGAAGGTGGCTTGGTTAGCGTTTGATTATTATTGATGGCGCAATTGTGGTAGGCTCTGCTTTCTGTTGCGGTTTCATTTAATGGCACTTGTCATGGCTAACCGCTTTCCTTACCCGTTGGTGGTCAGGTGAAGGACATCATGGCGCACCTATACTTCAAAGCCAAAGAGACCGCCGCAGCGGAGCAGCCCGTGGAGGTGCGCATTCTGAAGCACCTTCTCACGATGCCCGACCCGATGGAGCGAAATGAGGCGATGGACCAGGCTTTCCAGCCGGGAGAGGCACAAGGGGAGGGCGACCAGGACTATCTCACCACGTAGGGGCCACTTATATTTATATGCTTGAGGGGAAAAGGAGAAAGTTTATATTTTCTATGTCTGCATTGTGTGCATTTCTACGTGCGTGTGTGTGTGTGTGTGGGTGAATAGATGCGCGTGTGTATCTCATTCTGTTTGTGTCTTTGTCTATGTGTGTGTGTGTATGTATGTGTGCGCGCGTATGGGTATGCATGGGTGTGTGCGTATGGGCGTACGTATAGGCATGTGTATGTGCATGTGTGTGTGTGTGTGTGTGCGTGTGTGTGAATACATGCGCGTGTGTATGTGTACGTCATTTTGTACGCGTCTTTGTATATGCGCGCGTGCGTGCGGGGTGGGGGAGGGGGGAGGTCATGTGTGTGTGTGTGTGTGTGTGTGTGTGTGTGTGTGTATGTGTGTGTGTGTGTGTGTGTGTATGTTGATGGATGGGTGATGCGGATGCTTTGATGGCTCATCGTGCAGTCAGGGCATCACCACTACACATTGTTTGATTGTGTAGGCTTGTGCGTCTAACCGCGTGCGCGAGCGTGTGTTTATTTGTGCATCCTTCTG